>MU224863.1:994603-1017027 GCA_018584345.1 Thuja plicata | reverse complement strand
CTCCAGTTTAAATTTACATGGATCACTTGATCCCGCCAATTTTCAATTTACAATGATTTGATCCCTTTAAGAATGGATCTCCCTGATGGGTTGACTAGTGAGTAGCCACATTCACTAGGCAGTTCAACTCCATCTTTCCAGTAACACCTTTTGTGTGGTTCACAATGAGATATAAGTTTTCATTGGGTGAGATAATCACACCCCTTCTCTCTTTCCTTAACTAAGTGATGTCTCTCTTATCAGGATCTTAGGGTTGATAAATACTTAGGTCCCTTGGGGGCTTGAGAGTTTCTTTATCCCTTTTGGATTCAATAAGATTGTCTTTTCTGTATATTCTCCTTTACCAAGAGTTTGCGTTGAACTCATACTCTTGCTAAAGTGGGGGCTAAATGTATAGTTGGAAAATGGAAGCACTTCCATTGTATACATGTTTATCCTTCCGAGTAAGTGGTTTAGGGTCATGGTAAGTGCCTTGAATGGGTTCTTGATCTTGACATGGCTTCCCCTTGTTCTGTCCCTCTTTCCACTCCTGTTTAGCCTAATTTCTGCATTCTAGACTGCAGATTGGTGATTCTGGGCTTTAGGGTCAGGGTTGACCTTTTAGGTCTATGTCAACCTCGACCCCAACCTAGGTCAAGGTCGACCTTGACCTTGACCCATGGTTCAAATCCTGGGGTCTCACAGTTTTTGGAGGTCAGCCTTTGCAAAAAGTATTTCCCACTTCCGGGTCGGCTGTTTTGGGTTTCAAAGCATTGATTCCTAAATTATATTTAATATAGGTCCTCTCCTAGGGGTAAAGGCTTTAATGTGAATTTAATCCTCCTATGTAGGCCTCCTTGGAAGATTGTGCCCTAATTCCATATAAAAGGGAATCTTTCTCTCTCATTTTATCTAAGTCTTCTAAGCATCAAGAAGTGATACTAAGTTCTCTATTGAAGCCTATGAATCCTTGAGAAATTGAGAAACATAATCAAGCAAGCAAGCATTCATTTATTCAAGTATCCATTTCATGAAGGAGATCCATTGGAGGCTATTGAAGGATTGAAGCTACATGGTGCCCTTTTGGTGATCTCTCCATCCATCTTCTTCCAAGCCTCTTCTAAACTCAAGAAACCATTCAAGACTTGGTGTTGGAGATCTATAAGAAAGAGATTGAAGACATCCTACCATTCTACATTCCACATTTTTGAATCATACTTGCGGATTCAAGGATTCGAATCCGCCACAAGGACTTTTTCAAGCAAGGCAAATTTATGCATTTACTTTGTCCATTTCTGCAATTTCAATTACATATATTTGAGGTTAATTCAAAAATTGGGGTTTGACCAAGGCAAACCCCTCCCTAACAATAAAAAATCTCCTTTTTATTGTAGGTATAGGTACAGAAAAGTTGATTTGAGACCAGATCTGGATACCCTTTTTGGCAAACTTTTGAGATCCGTGAACAAAGTCACTTTCGGATCTGTGCAGGTCAGGGTTGACATTATTGGGTTAGGGTTGACATTTGTGGGTCAAGGTCAACCTTTTTCATAAGACGACATCAGAACGGAAAAATATTTCTAGGTTTTGTTCGTCTCTGCGTTCCAGTTTCGGATCAACTGTCATTTTTTTCCAGAAATGGTCTACAAACCTCAGAAAATAACATTCTTTGATCTGCAATATTTCAAGGTTAGTGCATTTCTCCTTTCTCTTCAATTACTATGATATATCATTTCTATACATATAATTAACATAATTTAAGGTATCTCCTTTGTTATTCTCCCTTCCAAATAGTTGATTCATTTGTGCATTAACCCTTCTTTGGGGTTGATCAACTTGGATCTTCCATTTGTGCATTTGGGAATAAAAGAGGAACATCTTATCTTCTCCCTAATCACAATTGCAATACACAATCAACACAGTTCAATTAAGGTTAAAAGAATCCAATACAATCTAGGTTACTCAAAGAACAATTTACATATCAATCACATCCCAATCAATAATCATAATCAAATCAACAAATTACCCATTTCCATATCTTACATTTTAGTAACATAATCAATTCTTACTAAACATTCATCTATTTTATAACTTATAGTACCTTATACATTTCGGGTAGTCCTGAATCTATTGTTAGCATGGTGAAATTTGTCTACACTCCAAAGTTATTTTGTGCGTATGGTAAAAGGTTATGGGTAATCTTCATCAGATTCATATCTTGACAGTCTTGACATTGGTTAACAGAAAATCTAAGGAGCAAGTAGTCGCATGGTCCTCGAGGGAAGATCAGTTGCACTAGTTATTTTCCAAGTCTAAAAATCATAAAAAATATCTCAAATCTGGAAATGATCTCTCCTATTCAGCAATTTAAAACAGATGGCAAGGTGAAAGAAGTACCACCATGAAAATTATCTAAGCTTAAGTTTCACGGTCAAAGGAGTACCACCTTCCCCTCTTCAAAAGAAAAGAAAAGAAAAGATTTGAAGAATAGAGAATTCTAGGATCCGGGGTATCGTGCAAGATGTGATGAATTTAGTTTGATGTATTTAGTGCCTCCTCTTTACTTCTCCCAGAAATCACCAGCTTGATTTTATTTTAAAGAACACACCTCATGACTAACGAAGGACTGAAATATTGAATCATTGATGAGTTGGATTTTCTCAGACGCCTCGCACCTTGAAAATAAAATGCTCCAAGTAAAGATGAGTTCTAGTTTTTCTAACCAGAGATTCTAAAGTTCTCAAATGTGCTAAGGAATTCATCCTAGTAAGTTGCCATTTGTTATGCCCTGCATACCTGTCCCTACATTTTGTAGGCAAAATGTTAGGTCCCCCCCTTTTTTGCTTTTTGCCTTGTTTTCTTTTCCTTTTTGTTTTCCTCCGGCATTTGCCTCCGCAAGGGTCATCTTCTTTTCTTTTTGGTTCTCCTTCCTCTAGGACCCAGTCCCAGAGTGTTTTGTCTTCTATGTCGGCCAAATTTTTGGATCCCAGGATTCTCTGTCACAATTTCCTCTTTTGCTAGAGGGTGCGGTTGTTTGGAATCCCCAGGTCTGGAGTTCATAGGGTTTAACTTTCTCAGGGTTCATGGAAGGAAGAAACATGTTTTTACCCTAGTGGTATAAATAAGGATTCACTTGTCACTTTCACATTTATCGTGAACAAATTACCAAGAGAGATTAATGTGATAAAACAACAATTGAGTGAAAATTGCTCTTGGTGCTTTACAGTGCTTTAAAAAAAAAATATCAGTGGTGCATTCATTATTTGTGAAACCTTCCTAGTTGCAGAGTGTCTCCCATTCTCCTTCTCTCGCATTTTCTGGTGTTAAGGTAGGTCTCTCGACTCTTTTCTTTTCTTTTTGGTTTTTTTTTTTCTTTGCTTGTACTCATTTCACTTTCAGTTTTGTCCTTGCTTTTTGTTTTGTCTCGCTTGCTCGTTTGTTGTCGTCTCCCATTGGTGGGATGGCCCCGTAGGAAGGTTGTTCACCTTCCTTGCATTTTGGTCCCCCTCTGTAAATGATGTATTCTAGTGTAGATGTTATTAATTCTTGCAAGCTCCTATGTAAAGGTGTTGGAGTCTTGTTGTAAATGATAGGTAGTCCTTTGGGTAGAGTAGTTCTTGTAAATTGTAACGTCTTCCAGCTTTTCCCTGTATATTTTGGGTCTGTACACTATCTTGTTAGCTCATCCCATGGAGATCTTGTCACGCTCTCCACATCAAAACTAGGTTTGGAGTTCATTCACATGGTTTCCACGTGGCTTAAATTTGACACCTCGCCTGTTTGAGGTATGGTGGCGATTCTCTCTCCTTTGTCACTTTGTCATTAATGGCGGGATTAATTTCCCCATGAACAAGCATTCAAAAACATCCCATCTAGCATTCATTTCACTTGTGTCAACCCATTTTTCACCATTAGGGGCCATTACACCATCTATCCTATGGCCACATGACAACCCATGTCAGCCAAGTATGACATGTTGCCCGGTCACATCGATAATGGCTAGTTTCTCTGGACTCTGGGTGCTGAGAAATCCCCAGGTCTTCATCTCATTTTGTCACATGAAATAATACCTTGGTATCTCTGGGTGTTGATCAAAATCCAATCTTTGCTAACTGTTACATTTTAGGATTTTAATGCATACTAATATTCTTTGAACAAGTTGTAGGTAATCCAGTATGTCCAAACAATGTGCCAATAGAGGGCTGCCAGAGATGATATGGAAAAGAAAATGGCCACCTCTAGAATCATTAAAGCTGCAAGTTTCCCCTACTTGCTGCAAACACTGAAACTGATCCTTCAACTGGCGATGCACTACAATGCTCCCACCCGGGTTGTTTTGCTTATCGACCCTCTACCACTACACTACCTAGTGGCCATTATTAATCTAGATGTTGCCACTTTTTCTTTGGGGATGGGAATCCCCCAGTTCAAGGGAGCCATTTTTATCTCTCAGTCTGTGTCACTGAGTTTGAACAAATTCCTGTTCTAACCCGAAAACATCTCAATACTCAATGGCTGAAGTCCATGAGAAGGGAATATAAGAAGATGAAGCTGGAGATTCCCCACAGAGACTTTAAAGAATGCATACAGATAGGAATCATCTTTTTGTGCAGGCTCTTCAGAGAGCCCCATGCCAAGGAATTTTCAACATGGATGTATTATTTCCTTTATTGCATCACCACCTATAGTCAGAACTTTGACTTGGCGACCATCATCGCCAATGATGTAGACTTCCAGCTGAAGAATGTCCTCAATAATTTGAAGTTCTACATGACCTCATATGTATTATGGGCAGTGGTCCAATAGAGACCCACTCTTCAGGGTTTGTAGACAGTGGGCATTCTTGGGAATGGGCTTGGCCAGCTTTCCCCATGGGAACATTATCCCTAGATCCAGTGGGAAGCCTCTTTCCCCCATTTTTGTAAGGAAAATGACACGTTCATTTACCATAACATTTTGACACTTACTTGAGACACCGGGTACCAGTTGTCATAGGAGGCGATGAAAATGGTAAGCACATATGGAAATCAATTCATAAAATTCCAACAACATACTTATATTTCAGGTGACCGACTTCTCTGGGAAGCCCTACCTACTCCCCAGGCACTGCGGGGATAGGATCATTCTTTTGGAGTTCTGCAGGAAAATCCTAGAACTCCACACATTATTTGGCTTAAAGAAGGTTACATCTATTCTGTTCCTGATTACTTGCAGGAACTATTCTTGTAGTCTTGTAGTGGCTTAGGAAGCCGATAATGAATTAAAGAGTCTAGGACTGGCAAAATTCCACCTTACCAGAAATAATTTTGATCTGGTTTATAAGACAAGAGAGGCGTTGCCCTGAGCATCTACACCGCATAAAGTTCACATTGAAGATTTCTAAGTGGATTGTCAGGATAGTTTTGATCTCTGGTCCCAGCAACATTTGTGAATGTCTAAAGGTTTGATGAAGGCCCTCGACCTTTGGGGCTTCCAAAAATATCTTTTAGATGATGGGCCTCTGGAGGACCCAACATACAAAGAATAGGGGATCGACAAGTTGGATCTCCCTCCAGTGGATTGGGACACCCCGAAGAACTGAAAAATTGAGGATGTGAGTCACCACATCATTGTGAACAACCATAGGTATTTTGAAAAATTATGCAAGACAAGCACCCGTAAGGGTCCAATCTTGTGGGGGTCTGCTTCGACCTCTAGAGATGTAGGACCAAGCAAAGACAAGGGGAAGGAAAAGAAAGACACCTTGACCCAAATTACTCCCCAAAGTATGCTCCCCATTTTCGAGCAAGTTCATGTTCAGCTGGAGGCGTCTAGATAGATGAGCCAAAAGATAAGCACCTAGCTCAACCACGGTCTCCTAGTTACCCCAGTGGGACTTGCCCACCTAGCTAGATCCCCTTCATTAGTGTCACTCATGAGCTGGCAGACAGAGGCTGAGGCACAGTCTCCATATATTCTGGATGTCGGAGCCCCATTATAAAGAAGAAAGAAGCAGAGGGCAGAGGATCCTCTGAGCACAGAAATGGGTCCCAACATGCGCAATGTTCCCCTGGTGGAAGTTAGTTTGGACTCCCCTGAACCAGAGGATCTTCTAGAGACCTCCCCTCCACATGACAATTTTGATGATATCTTTGGGACCGTTAAGCTCATGAATTTACACAAGGAGATAGACAAGGTGGTAGAAGAAATAGCTGCACAAGAAGTAGAAATAATCCCCAATGAAGGGGAAAAACTAGAAAAGGAGGTGGTTTTGGATGAGGTCTGAGAACCTAAAAAAGATCCACAAGACATGGAGGAAACACTAGTCCAAGGGACCGAGACAAACTCAAGGAAAATAAATGATGAGAAATTGACAATTGGGGAACCTGGACCTTCAGGATCAATCATACCCCCAACCATCACACTCCAGACACCTTCCATTAATCTGGGTGATCAAGTGATATAGAGTATGACATTTAGAGAGGTGGTCTCAATGGCCCAATAGCCAGACATTGGCAAGACACCTCTGCCTCCTTCAGAGAATGTGCCCATGGAGAAGGATGTTTTCACAAATGACGTCAAAGGTGAACAACAATAGAATGAAGGGGAGAACCTAGAGGATATAAATATTGATTCAAGTGATGCTAAGAAGGATGGGGAGAACCCTAGAAATACAAATAATGCTGGTGCCAATGGAGATGGGGTCCCCAACACCACAAAAGAGAATGCCACTAGGGTGGAAGACGTTGAGATACTCGGGTAGTTGGAAAAGGAGAAAGAGTCTGATGCAACCGTAGATACCAGAGATACATCATTAGACTTTGAAGAAGGCCTTGATGATTAGGCCTTATCAGAAAGACGGCCCTAGCCAACACAATGGCTGGTAGAATCCCAAAAAAGAAAATCTTTGGTGGCAGCAAGTGTTCCCCTCTCCTTGGACGAGATGATGACCCAGAATGCAGAGGCTAAAAATCCCAAGAAGGCCCAGACCATCCATACCCTTCAGACTGGTTCGGAAGGAAATACAGTTGCAATAGTTGCAACCCCTCCCTCAGATATAGATGCATAAAAAGTGAGATTCAAAGACTTTGAAATCACAGAGGTGCCTCTAGGGAGGAGAGATAAGAAGGGTGAGTTGGACTTGCTAAGAGAGGCCACATGGGTAGTAGAAGCCCAGTATGATAAATAGGCACATAAGTTAAAGGAGGAAAGAGAGAAAAATGAAAATCTCCTCGGGCTTCTCGCAGAACTTACATAGCTACTAGCTGATATCCATCCGAAAGCCTCCACCTTTGGACCGCTGCTTCCATAGGGTGACATGGATGCTCTTAAGGCTATGAAGAAGAAGGCATGGGCTGTAGATGGGTGGATTGCAGAGAAGATCAAGGCGATAAGGAAATTCTTGGAAGTGACACTCCCAGACCTTTACCTGATCAATAATCTTTTGGGCTAGGTAAACGGTGCCATCGTCCTATGGGAAAGGGACATAGAAAATTATGAAGGGTGGAGGACTAGATTAGAAGAAGTAATACACTTTGGGGAGGAAGCCACCACAGAGGCAAGAATTTTGGGAGAAGAACCCTTTAGATTCCTCCGAGCCCAATACTCCAAACTTGGCCTCAAAATTGAGGTAAGCAAGCAACTGGTCACGACCCTCAAAGAGAAGATCATGATGGTCTGATATCCTTTGGACCTGTACAAAGCATTCATCGAAAGGGTTTCACAAGTTGATCCCTTCACCATAGGGACTTGTGCCTCGGAGGACTACATCCTCAATAAATTTGATGAATTGATGGATTCTCAGTATTAGTCTGTCGAGGACTTCGATGGAGGAAAAATGTCAAGAATATCTAAAATGATCCTCCATGCTCATGACTCAGTAATGTTAGTCAAAGAATTTGGGATGGGGCCGGAGATATTGAAGATAAATTTGGGATTCTCAGCGACTAGTGGGACAGTTTCAAAGACATTGATGGAGATGGCACTAGCCAAATTTTGGAGGCATTCAAGAATAAGGGACAGTAAAGTTATCTAGATTCTAGAGATTCTCACCAGCAGGGTGCATTTTTGAACATTCATTACTCTTTTGAGCATAAGATCCCGCACTCCAGAATTCCAAATCCAAAGTTTTGTATTCTTTTAGTGACCTGTGTCTAGGTTCTCTAGAGCCGATCGATCATTATCCAAAAGTTAATAAAGGGGTCAAAAAGTAGGTAATCCCGATAAGGCATGTTAGGTAGAGGGATGGCTCTGATAGGTGATTTTCCCAAGGCGCTGCTCCAACATTAACTACCTGGTGCATCAAAGAAAGTGAGCCATATTTTTCATTAATGAGGCATGTAGCCTCAAACTCCAGGAAGATCAGATTTCTTCTATTCTTACTCTGACACTCTTCTTAATGCCAATTCTTCCATCCTTTCTTCTTGTATTCTTCCTCTGACTTGTTAGACCTCTGCACTTTTCAAGGTGATTATAAGTGGTGCAGGTAGTACTGGCCATCAGATATTGTATTTTAATGTTGAGTGTATAGTTAGATTAGGTTAGTTTTAGGGAAAACTATGTGTATAAATAATAAGTCTGGCCTCATTTCAAGAGTCAGTGAAATTGATGATTTTGCAGTCCAAGTAATAGTAAATAACATTTCATTTCTTAGTAGTTGTAGGAGCTCAATGCTCAGTAGTTCTTAGTAGTTAGATGCTCCCTTGGAGCCATTGATGTACAGACCAATGATGCCATGACACCCTGTTAATGAAGAAGGAAGAGTTCTAGCAATGATGTTGTTGGTGTTCTGATCTTCGAGTTAACAATATCTCTTTTGTGTTGTATGTTTCTAATGTCCTTTTCTCTGATGTTTTATTAGATTAGATAATCTCATTTCCCCTTGCTATTGAATATGTATGAACTGATGGTTCTGTATGCATTCAGTATTTAGTGTAGTTCATTAGAGCATTGTTGATGTTAAAGATATGTTGCATGACCATAAATAGAATAAAAAAATATTAAATATAACCTTTCTTTTGTTGTTTATTTGTTAAACTCATGCGTGCTTGCAGGAAACCCCAACCTACCTACAAAATCCTCAAAGAAGATGATTCAAAACCATCTATCCCCCAGAACAAAAATAGTCACTTGCCCAACTTAGATCCCTGCACCATCAAGACCTGACACTCAGGTGCTTGAAGGCCCAGAGAATTTATTCCCTGGACCACCTTTACAGGCAAAGTTGGCCGGTACCCAAGTACCCAGTGACAACTCTTCATTTGTTGATGAGACTGGTCAAAAAGTCTCGTCAACAATGTGCTCACTCCTCCTTGATTTCAGAAAACTCTTTAAACCAATTGAACATAAGGAGTGCAATATAAGCATATCCCCCTTGTCAGGACCAAGATTTGGTTTATGAATATAATCAAAGGTCAGGCCTAGGCATGAAAAGCCAAAGCCAAGATTTTTTATAAGGTCAAAGAGCTATCTAACTCCCATATTCAAAATATTGTTATGGGGTTGTTCTAAAGATTGAGCAGGGAAACATGGACCAACATTAAGTTGTAGCTCTGATTGAGATAGAAAAAATGAGGGTGAAGGGTTAGAGTTCTCATGATATGGGGGAAAGTGAGAGGCACCTATATGAAATGAATCCATGTTAAATAATTTAAACAAATAGTTTCATAGAAAGCATGAAGAAACATAAAAGACCAAATTGTCTTGTTACATACTAGTACTATTACTGCTTGAAACCAAAATATTTTCACTTGGAATTGCCATGGTGTTTGAATGAATTGCCTCCAAAGGCTGCTAACAATGAAAAAAAAAACCAAAATTATCTATGAAAGATAACTTTCTATGGTCCACTAGAAGATTTTCTTGGACTAATTTTATCTTTGTCCCATAGGGCGTGCTAAATAATGTTGTCAAAAAAGTTTGCACCCTTATTTAGATGATGGTCAATGATCTAAACAAGCTTGTGAAAAATAGAAAATACCTCCAAGTGTAGGACTTGAAAAATGAGGTTGAATCTTTGTAGAAGGTCGACTTCCTTTGCAATGAGGGTGCACCTAAACTACTAACTTTTGAAGAAAAGAGAGAAGGATATGCATAAAGGGAAAATGGTGATATACCAATATTGAGCATTTGTACCCCTTCTACCTATAACTACACTTTGAATTCAATAAGATCATAACACTGTACACTATCAAAATATTTATCAACCTTAGTTTTATATGAAGGTAAAGGATTAATACAACCTTGCGAGGAATACAATATTCACTAATAAATATTAATCAATCAAAGGTTACACACTTAAAAAAGATTCAAATGATGAAATATTTGGAAATAATAGGGAAAATTTTGCATAAGATATCTAAACTTAAGGATAGGTAAAAAATAATAATTTCAATGAAATCTAGAAAGGCTTGTTTACAGTCACAAAGATTAAATTTTATAAAAGAAATAGAGAGAAGAGACTAAAAACTATATCCAAACTTTTCCTTTATAAAGTACATGCATAACTTTGAATACACATGAAGTTCAAACCCTCAACTAGGGTTGAGTTATAGAAAGAGAATATATCTTATAAAAAACCTAATCTCTATTCAAGTTGATCTTGAGAAGTGACAGAGGAGGTTTAATATGAATGCTCCCACAAGAAAAAAATGTCCTATTCAGTAGGCAAAAGAAGTGCCCAAAGTCATCTATAGCAAAAAATGACATGGAATATGTTAGAAACATAAAAGAAAATGGAATGAGATAAGGAAATAATCCAAGACAAAGTGAAAAAGGAAGAGATTTACCAAGTACAAAGAGAGAGAGAGAGAGAGAGAGAGAGAGAGAGAGAGAGAGAGAGAGAGAGAGAGAGAGAGAGATTTTCCTTTAATAGATCAAACACCAAGAACCACCAAAATGCACCAAGACCAACACAAGAACTCGATGATTTTGAAAGGGGGGAAAAAAAGAAAAAACCCCTTGTGAATAATATGAATATGGAACAAAGCCTAAATAAGAAGAGAGAAAGAGATCAATAAACTCATTACAATATTGAGAGCAAGTTTTGAGAATGTGAGGAAAAGTGAGAGAGTAGAGAAGATAATTGAGCAAGTGTGTGTAGAGGCATCTCTTAAATAGAGATGAGTGGAGGAGTTTGAATGTAACTCCCATATTATATGAATGCCACATTCACATTGTGTGTGTTCCAAATTTGAGATTCCTCTTAAGGAGGAATATCTAATTTCCTTATTAAAGGAATTACAAAAATGTGACATGTCCTCCTACTTGGACTAGAGGACAAATACAATATAGGATACCTTGGTTTATCCTTTAATTACACATTTTCACCAAGGAAAGATTAAATTCTAACACCCCCCTTTAATCTTTACTTTGGATATTTACATCAAGGTGTATCAAACCCAAATTGTTACAATAAAATTCAAATTTCTCTCTAGAAAGAGGCTTTGTCAAAATATCCGCAACTTGATCTTCACCCTTCCAATAGATTAGTGAAACTTTATTTTCTTTAATTTTATCTCTAATGAAGTGGTGGTGGAGAGAAATGTGCTTTGACTTTGCATGGTAGACCAAATTCTTTGCCAAGGCTATTGCACTTTGATTGTCACAATATAAAGGTGTAGGTTCATGTTGAGGTAGACCCAAATCTTCAAGAATTCTTCTAAGTCATAAAGCTTCCTTAGAGGCATTAGTACAACTTTTGTATTCAGATTCAGTAGACCATAGAGAAACAGATTGATCTTTTTTACTTTTCCAAGATATAGCACCTAAACCAAGGAAAAAACAATACCCAAAAGTAGATTTCCCATCATTAGGGTATCCACCTAAATTTGAACCAGTAAAGCCTTTTAATGTAAAATCAGAATTTGCATCATAAAATAATCCTACATCAAGAGCACCTTTAATATATCTTAATATTATTTTAGCAATTTTGAAGTGTGTTTTTTGAGGTCTGGACATAAATCTTGAAACTACAACAACACTAAAAGATATATCAGGTCTAGTGAGAGTTACATAATTTAAACTTCCTACAAGTTGTCTATAAGGAGTAGCATCTATAAATGGAGATTCCATATCTATCATTAACTTAGTTCCTAATTCACATGGAATTTAAACATTATTAGCATCATTCATATGAAAGCTATCAATAATATCTTTAGCATATTTACTTTGTGAAATAAAAATACCCTTAGGGGTTTGCTAAATTTGCATTCCTAAGAAATAATGTAGAAGTCCTAAATCAGTCATTTGAAATTTTTGGCTAAGTTGAGATTTAATATAAAAAATTAAATGGTTAGAACTTGAAGTAAGAATTAAATCATCATTATAAAGAATAATAATACTGATGTCATCTTAACTATGATTTATATACAAGTTAGGATCATTTTTACTTCTAGAAAAACCTTGAGAAATGAAGAAAGCATTTAATTTAGAATACCATTCTTTAGGAGATTGTTTTAAACCATAAATAGATTTCTTTAGTTTACATACAAGATGTTCATTACCTTATTTAATAAAACTAGCAGGTTGAGACATATAGATTTCTTCATGCAAATCACCATTTAAAAACACAATTTTAACACTCATTTGGTGAATAGGCCAATTCATTTTAGCAGCTAAAGAAAGAACAACTTTAGTAGTAGGTATTTTTACAACAAGAGCAAAGGTATCATTACAATCTATTCCTTCAACTTGAGAGAAAACTCATGCTACTAGTCTAGCTTTAAACTTACTAATTTCATTATTTGCATTCAACTTAGTTTTGTATAACCATTTACATGAAACTAGATTTTTGCCATGAGGTAAAGTAACTAAATCCCAAGTATTATTAGAAATTAAACTATCGTATTATTATTTCATAGCATTTTTCCAATGGGGTTGATTTTTAGCTTGAGATAAAGTTTGAGGATCTTTAGAATGCATAAGAGAAGACATCAAAGAATAATTGCAATAATTAAGTTTTGTAGGTCTAAGATCACCCATTCTAGTAATATAATCATCACCTTCATTAATTAAATATTTAAACCATTTAGGATTTATCTAAGAATTAACAAAAATATCAGTATGAGGGGTAAATTCATCATTTTCATCATCACTATGAGGAGTAAATTCATCATTATCATTATGAACAACACTATCACCATCATGAGAAAAATTATCACTAGGAGGAGTAGAAATATTCTTACCATCATTATCATAATTTTTAATACTAATAGGAATAGAAATAGGTGCAATAGGAGTAGGGTTTAGAATAGGAGGTTCGTCCTCCATGAGATCAATAATACCCCCTTTCAATTCATCATCTTTGACCTTGGAACAATCATGAACTTAATTTTCTACTATAACAACATCTCTTGCAATATGAACTTTGTTAGTAATAGGATCATAAACTCTATAACCTTTAGTAGATTCATCATACCCAACAAAATTAAATGAAGAAGATTTAGAATCTAATTTTTTCCTTTTTTGTTTGGGTGTGTGAACATAAGAAATAGATCCAAAAAATTTCAAATTTTGTAAATTTGGTTTCCTACCGGACCAAGCTTCCTCAGGAGTTATATTTTGCAAAGCTTTAGTAGGAGTTATATTAAGAATATAAGTGGCACAATACATTGATTCAACCCAAAACTTGTAATGCATATCTTTAGCATGTAACATACATCTAGCCATTTCCATAATAGTTCTATGCTTCCTGAACTGCCTCACAATAGGTACTAGTAATCATGCCAAAGCCTTTCCTAGGAATAATATATTCAAACTAAGGATTAATTTTACCAACATGAGGTGCATTTAAATTTTTAACCCAAGGATGTATACTTGAAATGGGATAGTATGATATATGCACTTAGTTTCTCAGATAGTCATACTACCTATGCTACAGGAAGTAAAAATGCATGAAAGGAACCTATGCTATTGCCGCAGGAAAGGAACACTCTCGACTACTTAATGGAATTAATGATGAGAATTGCAAACTTAACTTAAATCTATTCTATCAACTCAGACCATACACTATAACTATCCTTGCAGGTGCTGCAGGAACATTCATGAAGTATGATGTTGTAGGAAGAAATACAGTGAAATCCTATTTGAAATACTTTAAATGCTGAAAATAAATCTTCTCTAATCTAATATAATCCACCTCCCAAGTGGGCCCCCTTGGTTGGCTTCTGCTAACTACCAACAAAAAAGGTAAACCAAAATCACTTCATTATATTTTAGAAATTGATTACTTAGGAAAAATGCATAGAATTGGAAAAGTAACTTGTTGTGCAAGACGCAACAATATATTTCCAAAAACTCTGAACTTACAAAATAACAATCAAATCCATCTAAATAGAGGATTGACACTTATTCAAAAAAAAAAGATAAGTTCTGACTTAAATCTTTCCATAGAAGAAAAAGGGAATGTAACAAACCATGACATATGAAATAAAGTCTGGACGACTGATTCAACAAGATTATGAGCACTGAGGAAATATAATAGAGCTATACTCCTATATTCTCTGGAATAGTGGCTCTTGTACTATAGAATCCATGTCTTTGGGTGCCATGATGATTTCCCTATCATAGATGGACTTCAACGTTTCTTCTTCAATGCTATTGACCACTCCCAAGCTCCTCCTTCTTCCTGGCAGGTTAGTTAGCATACATAAATGTATACAAGTTAACCTAGTCAAATCAATCCAAATATTAGAACACACATTATGATAGCTATATGAAGTACTACAATATATATAATATTATCAAAATATGACATAACTATTTACCCATAGGCTTGACGGTTCTAACTGTACTTTAACACAAGTTCAAGTAGTTATAGGTCCACAAATGTCTTGGTAATGTTTGAAAAAAGTGTCAAGATTAAGATAAAATAGAGACAATAAATTGTCTCATCATCTGCACCCTAGTAAGTATAATGCTTGTCTTCAAGCATTTCATCTCCTTTCTATTCCTCTAAATTCTCCTGCCTCTGTTTTTCCTCTTCTTTAGCTCTTGAAAGTGTAGTAGAAACCTCTTGTCCTTTCCCAAACATCCATCTTGTGGTCCTCCTGCAGTCGGTCAAGCCTTGCACCATTGGTGTCATAAAGGGGCCATAGGAGCATACTTGGAAGCATGGTAAGTAGAAACCAGAGCTCTTTTCTAATCTGCCTACCTAGCTAGATATATTTTTGTGCTTTGTGAATAGCTTCCTCAAGGTTGATAGGGCTGTGTATCTATGATTTCTTAAATACTTCTGGAAATCTACTCCACCTACTTCTAGCACCGGCTAGGGATCTCTGAGAAACAAAGTAAGACATTCCCTCCTACCCTGCATAGACCTCTGTTCTGATATCAAATATTTTGTTCTTTGTTTCCTCTTTTATTTTTCCATAGGTTAGACTAAACCAATCCCTGAGGAGCACATCAGGTCTGCTTCTTTTTTCCCTTAATGGAAAGGGTTTTGACTTCTCCTGATCTCTGTAATTTTCTAGATATATGTCATATTTTTCTTCATTATTCATCCAGGACATTAATGCCCTTAGGTGTATATATCCTATGTAGATTAAAGGGTTCCATTCAATTTCTGCATGGATAATGTAGTTATGTAAGTAGAACTCACAAAGTAAGTTCTACTGCCAGGAAGGAAGGGTCTGATATAGGCCGTAAAATTCTTGGGCCATCTTAAACTCAGATTCTATGTCTTTTAAGGTCATCATTAGTTGGAACAAAAGAAACTATTCTTTTAAAAATATAGCATAAACTCTAGGAGGTATCCTGAAAGTGATTATTTGATTAGCCAATTTTAGGTCATGATCCATCCTTTGCTTTTGTCTTGCCAATTGTTCTTTTAGGTCTTTTATCTCCTCACTTTGGGCTGTTATTTCCTTCTGCATTTTCTTCTTCTCTTCTTTCCATAAGGTTGTTGTAAAAACATATTTATTTTATAAAAAAGAGAGAAGTGATTGCAAAGTGGGTGGACCACATTCTTCTACCTAATTGTTCTGCCTCCTCTATTATTTCCATGCCTGTTCTAGGTAATTGGTAAACCAGGTTCTTTGATAAGGCACTAGGGAATTCTTTGAGTAGGCAGACTGATGAGGTATTGGGACTTCTTCCTCCTTTCTCTCTGAGATATTCTGATGGCTCTCTTGGAGTTTTTTTTGACATACATCAGGTTCATCATCACAATTCTCTGTTGTATTTTGAGAAATGTTTGGGATTTTAGAACAATTTGCACATGGGGTTCTCTATCAGATTGCTTGGGATAAATAGATTGGATTTTTGAGGACACTTTAGGAAGTTGCCCTCTCATTCTAGGGATTCTTTGCATAGGAGTTTCCTCAACCTCCAAAACCCTTTTCTTAATAACCTTCTTTAGTCTGTTTGATGTAGGAGCCAATTTTCTTTTCTTTCCTTTCGAGGCTATGGGGTTTTGTGATTTGGCTATAGGAATAGAAGTTCCTTCTCCTACTTTTCATTTTCCTTTCTTTTGGGTAGGAGTAGGTAAATTTCTCATATGAGTAGGAAAAGGCATATTGTCTTGAAGATTTGTTCTTTCTATTTCTTGGGTATCCAGTTCAACAGCTGGTTCAATGGGTGCTACATCATCATTGCTAGGTTGCTCAATAGCATCAACCCGAGGTTGCAAGGTTTTATGCTAGACAAATTCTGACCATTCTAAAGGAGAGACTTCCCTAAGAGATTTCTCGACTAGAAATTTGATTAAGGCATGATGTGTGACAAAATTCACATTACCCTTTTGGGTTTCCTCAGCACTGATACTTAGCATATTATCTAGTAAATTAGGAACATTCACTAGAAGATTATGTCTTATGTAGCTAAGTAACTTAAAATGATGTGCATGCAAATTTTAAAATCTTCCTTCGCAGGTCAAATAGCTGATAATGTGTGTTTCCAATTCATTAAATGGTGGAGGAAGAGACATTCGTTTGCACCCTTACTTGTTAATCTCTAGAGGAGGGTCACTTGGTAGGGTAAACTGGGCCCAAGCTGACATGGTGTCATGCACATTGGGGTAGTTTTCCCCAACTTCTAGTAACCTGGTTACCTATTCTATCCATTCTTCTGTTGCAATAATTGTTAATACCCATACAGTTTCTTACCCTTCCTCAAACGTACTTGTAAATTCAGCTATAACTTCTTCATCAAACTCTATTAATTTCAAGAAATATCCTAACCAACCACATGCATTAAACCTCCATATTGCTTCGACATCTATTAGAAAAACACCATGAACCACTAGCTCATGTCGCTACAGCTGCCCTCCCATTTGTCTTAAATTTTTTCCTCCAAATTTCCGCTGTAGCCTAAGCTTGTCAATTTTCACCTTTTCTGCTCTGCAATTAACAATTACCTTATTCCTTTTTGAATTTCAGATTGCTCTTTTTGAAACCACGGGCCTTTTCTTGCAATATTGATATGAAAAATGATAGTGCCACTTAATAGAAGGAATTGTGACTCTAACTATGAGTTGCTACATAAATTAATTATAGGTCACATCAAGTCTAAAAATCAGGGATAATTTGGGAATAATAGTACAACACTTGTGCGATATAGCAATGGGATTCTAATGAGACAAGGCCAAAGTATAGATTTGAGATGACGGGAAATATTTATGAGTAATTAGAAATGATATTTAGAACTTAACACACTTCCCTTCCCCTACTAAATAACGATAAGTGTCCACACTGGTCATACGTGGCACGAGGTATGGAACTGGCTTAATGTTGCAATCATAGATTTATTATAGTATTAGATATAATTACCTAAATCTATGTGATAAAAGTGGTTTTTTTTTGAAAATCTTATACCTATCATTGAACATCGCACAAGCCAGAAAAAGGTGGTGAGAGTGGAACGATGTTGGTGGTTGCATGCTTCAGCTGACTGGGCTCTTGTTGGAAACATAGAAATGGAAAGCAGTGATGACGTGGAAGATGGGTGGATGGAAGGTAAAGAAATTAAATGAGTTGAAAAGAAGAATTTAGAAAGTGAATGGAGAATTGAACTTCATGTGAGAATGAATTTTTTTATTATCGACATGCTCGAAGGAATGCTATGTTAGAGCTGTAGAAAGAAGGTTTGCACCCTCTACTGCAGGAAGTGTTACCTATTGTTTGTTTGCAACTAGTTGTCTAAATTATTGTAGGAGGTCTTCTTTGGTCTAGGTCTGGTGAGACAGACATAGCTGATGTCCATTGACTAATAAATTGAAGTGCACTAGGTCAATAGTGGTCAACTAGACTGCTCCATTGGTAAAGACGTGACTTATTTCATATGGGCCTAGCCATCTTGTCTGCAGCTTGCCTGGTATTTATTTGAATCTGGAATCATACAGTAATGCCCAATCACCAATTTGAAATTGTTTTCTCTTAATACGAGGCTCATTCCACTTCTTCCTTTGTTTTTGTACTATCTTAGTGCACTCCAATGCAGATTTGTGCATTTCATCCAAGGAATTGAGATGCAAAAATCACTCTTGTTGTGTTGCAGGAAGGTCAATGTTTAACCCCAGTGATGTGCGCAATGTTTTGTGCTCAAATTTAATTGGTAAAATTACTGCTTTCCCATATAATAACTCAAATAGAGTGAACCCTATGGTGGTCTTCTAGGTTTTTCTATATGCCTAGAAAGATTTTGAGAGTGTGCTGCTCCAATCTCGGTAGTGCAGATGAACTGTTTTGGTTAAAATATCTTCAATCTCTTAGTTTGTAACTTTTGCTTGACCATTGGCTTGAGGATGGTAGGGACTAGACTTCTGATGTCTGATTTATTCCTTCATGATATTTTTTATCAGATTGGATGTGAATTGTGCTCCTTGATCAGTTACAAGTTCTCTTGGCACTCCATATCCAGTGAAGATTTCCTGATACAAAAATTCTGTGACCTTATGATCCCTTGCGTGCTTCATGGCCTTTACTTTGACCCATTTTTTCAGATAATGAGTGCACACCAAGATGTAGGATTTACCATTATATGGAGGATCTATTGGCCCAATGAAATCCATGCCCCATTTGTCAAATGGTGTTATCACCACTTGTGGATTCAAGGGCATTTCATCTAATTTTGTTGGATGGCCCATCCTTTGACATTTATCACATTTCCTTGTGTAATTGGATGCATCCTTGTGAAGTGTGGGACAATAGTAACCTGTGGTTAATATCTTCAGGGTTGTCCTCTTAGCTGCAAAGTGTCCTCCACATGGCTCATTATGAAAAGCATGAAGGATGTCATATGTCTCATCTTCTCACACACATCGCCTCATGAATTGGTCTGGGTCAGTATAAAATAGTGTGTTGTCTATCCAAGAGAATTGGAAGCTTTTCTCTACAAGCATTCTCCTATCCTTAAGAGAGAAATGTATGGTCATTTTTTTAGCTACAAGGTAATTAGCTATATTAGCCTACCATGGAATCTTGACGACAATATGAAACACGTGCTCATCAGGGAATGTGTCATCTATCATATTAGTGTCTATGTCAACATGCTGGATTCTAGATAGATAATCAACTACTAAATTTGCCTTCCCTAGCTTGTCAATGATGGTTATGTCAAATTCCTACAAAAGAAGAAGTCATCTTGCTAACCTGCCTGAGATGGTAGGTTTGTTCATGGGATACTTGATTGATGCACGATCAGTATGAACAAAGATGGGATAGTTTGTTACATAATGGAAGAATTTATTTAGAGCATAAACCACTACCAATAATTCCTTTTTAGTCAGTTTGTAATTTAACTCTGGTCCATGTAAGCTTTTACTAATATAGTAAATTGCATTTTCAAGTTTATTAGAATTTTTTCCTAAGACAACACCTATTGCATAGTCAGAAGCATATGTATGTATGTGGAATGGTAAAGACCAATCAGGGCCCCTAAGTAATGGTGTAGTTGTCAAAAGTGACTTGAGCTGCAGGAAGGATTCATCACAGGATTTTGTCCATGCAAACTCGACCTCTTTTGTAAGCAAGGTGTACAAAGGACTAGCTATTTGACTAAAATTTTGAATGAAACACCTATAATAGACAACATTCCCTAAGAAATATCTAACATCCTTTTTCTTAGTAGGTGTAGGCAAGGTGAGAATTGCCTCTATTTTTGTAGGATCTACCTGGATTCCATCTTCTGAGATGAAATGTCCTAGCACTACTCCTTCCTACATCATCATGAAAAATTTCTCACTGTTGAGATACAGGTTGTGTTCTTGACATCTGATTAGCACTTCTTCCAAGTTCTTCAAGGATTCCTCAAAGGTGACACCAAATGTAGTGAATTCATCCATGTATATTTCCTTGCAATCATGTGATATGTCAGCTAAAATGCTGATTATAGCTCTCAAGAAAGTAGTTGGTGCATTACATAAGCCAAAAGGTAATATATAATAAGCATATTTTCCCTAGGGGCATGTGAATGTAGTCTTCTCTTGATCCTCTAGTCCAATGTTGATCTGGTTGTAACCGTTGTATCCGTCTAGAAAGGAGAAGTACTTCTTACCAGCCAAAGTGTCTAGAACTTGATTAATAAATGGAAAGGGAAAATGGTCTTTCTTTGTGGTATTGTTTAATTTCCTATAATCTAAAAATATCCTCCATTTACCCCCCTTTTTAGGCACTATGACCAAAGGTGATACCCATTTACTATTAGAGATTGGATAAATAAAACCAGCGTCTAGCAACTTTTGCAATTCAATTTTGACTATTTCTCTCAAGGCTAGGCTAATTCTTCTCTGAGGTTGGTAGAGTGGTAGACTACCTTAATTGATGTAGATTATATGTGTGTAGAGCTATGGGTTCAGACCTGCCATTTCTTCATAATCCCAAGCAAAGGATTTTTCATGCTTATACAGGAGTTTGGTTAACAATGCCAGTTATTGTGGTGGCAACTTATTGTTAACATGGAGGTTGTGACCAGGGGAAAGTTCCAGAGTGGTTGGTAGCTCTAAAATTGACACTTCAGGTATTGGGCTTGTAGCTAATTCACATGGTAGTAATTGATTGATTATATTAGGACTTTTTGGAAAGATACAATCCTCGTAGGTACACAACTATAAAAAAAAGCTTTCAAAAACATCTTTTTCAATGACACTCATTGGTAAGAATACTCTGTATCACATCATCTTCTTGTATTTTTAGAAAAGATTTTATGTGTAACAACATGAGCTGAGCAAAAAAATTTAGCTCATCTTCCTCATCTCCCAAATCTGGCGAAACAAGATCATTCAAATCTGGTCGGGGTTGGGTAACAAGGTATAATGCTATCTTCTTTATTGCTTGGCCATTTGAAATTTTCATGTTTCCTAATCTACAACTAATTTTGGCATTAGTGGTGGCTAACTAGGGTCTTCCAAGAATAACTGGATAGCCAACAAATTTTACTTTAGGTGATAATATGAGAAATTCAGTAGGGTATTCCCATGAATCCAAGTTGGCTACTATATCCTCTATGATATCATCTGGGGTGACAACATAATTATCTGCAAGTTGTAACACTTTTGGAGTGGTTCTTAAGCCCTCTATATTCAACCTATTCATTATATCCTTAGTCATAACATTTATAACTGCTCCCAAATTAACTAAAGCATTTTTCATAGATTGGCCATTAATTATCAAATCAACAACTGGGCTTCTAGGGTTAGAATACTTTGTTATAACTATCTTTCCTAACATGATATTTGCAAGTTGACCTATAACATGGAATATTTGAGGATCCTTTTTCTTTCATCTAGGATTTTTGAGGCATGCTTCTTTAATGGATTTTCCATAAAGAGAAACATCTTTGATAGCTTGGAATAGAGGAATCTAGATATGCATATTTTTTAGCCACTCAAGGATATCAAATGGTGTTTCTTCTTGGGATATAGGTTTCTCCATGCTAAGTATGCATGGAAAGGGAGGATTAACTAAGGTGTGAACATAAATTTTGCTAGATATATCAGTTGGTTGGACAATATTTTGCCTTGTAGCTTCTGAAAGTGGTGATGATGGTGCTGGAATGTCTACAACTTCTATAATAATAGGATGTTCAGGTGCAGGCAAGAGTGGTAATAGATCTCAAATGGATATCAAATATCTCTAATGCATAAGAAGGGTACTGTTGAGCATTGTTAGGAATAAGGTGTCTCAACCTTGGATAATTCCTATTCTTATTATTTGTTTTGTAAAATGTATTTCTTGCAAATAATGTTGATGTGTCGGCATCTTGAATTGTGTGTAAGGAGATCATGGCTAAAATGGTTATGACAGATTCCTATGACACGTAAGAGCTATGTCAGGAATATTCAATGACAGGTGAAGACATGTGGCAACTGATAAATTTGAGTACTATACACTCTTCCCCAACTGATAAATTTTGGGTTTCCTATTTTCTCGGAGAATGGTAAAACCCTAATACGGTTATCTTTGGGAGTAGCCCTAAAAAGTGAAGCGCATGATATAAGCATTTTTTAGGGTTGCGAAGAGATGTGATGCGAG
>MU224863.1:956646-978137 GCA_018584345.1 Thuja plicata | reverse complement strand
ATTAAGGTTAATACAATCTAGGTAATTCAAAGAACAATCACATCCCCCATTTTCATATCTTACATTTTAGTAACATAATCAATTCTTAACAAACAAAACAAACAACATTTAAATTCTTTATCTTACAACTATTATCAAAAAACAATATACGTAACTCCAACCAATGAAGTTTGCACTGGAAGAGTTAACCAGAGAAAGGTTTAACAGAAAATGGTTAAAAAACTTTGTGCTAGATGAATAAGGTTGCGCAATGAATAACATAGGAGACTATGCAAGGGGTCTACTAAAGCACAAAGTGAGATCCAATAAATCTGTTGCGAGATGTGATAATGGGCTTCTTAGAGATAAGAATGGGTTGCACAAGGCTGGAGGACTACTACGCTAAGTGTATAATATGCTACGCAAGGTAGATTAATGTTAGAAGCTTGAAATATGATATAAAGATTGATGTGAAAGTAAGATGCAGCGCTAAGAAGGAATATATGCTATTAAAATATGCTGTGCCAAAGTTGAACAAGGCTACACAAGGGAATACAAATACAAATGCAGCACAATACAAATGATTTAAAAGTAATACAAATATAAGTACTAGGCTGCACTAGAAGGATATTGGGCTGTGAATGAGAGGAGGTGTAAGGAGGCAGAGGAATGATGGTTTGAAAGCTGCGCTTGAAACCAAATGCTATGCTAAAATGGAATGATGCGAAGTGTATAAAAATGAATAAAAAATAGAGATAACAACAATATATCCTCAAACGAATAAGAGATAACAACAATATGTGAAATATGAATAGCCAGAATCAAATGTTAGTAGGGACTAATATCTTTAATAAAGAGCAGAAATATTAATAAAAAAGATATAACCAATGGAAATTAGTTACACACACACACACACACACACACACACACATATATATATATATATATAAACCAGAGATGCTAAAAAAAAAATAGTGAGAAAAGATTAACAAAACCTGTAAATCAGATAGTTATAAAGAACAAAAATGCATGAAAATAAAAACCCTTGCGGTTTCGTGATAGAGGGTGAGATCAATATTAGATTTAGATTTAATGATAAACAATAGAATATGTAAATTTGAAATCTTCCCTTGTGGTTGCCTGATAGATGGAGAGATTAGTTCTTTTAAAAAAAATCATGAAATAGATATGAATAGACTTAGATTTGCAAAAAAAAGAGAGAAATCCCTTCAAATAAGAGTTTGATCAACAAAAATATGATTTCTTCTCCTCAACGGAGATATCTTTCAACTATTCCTGCATGCACACTCAAAACAAGGATTAAACCAACTCTGATACTATGTTAGAAACATAAAATAAAATGGAAGGAGATAAGGAAATAATCCAAGAGAGAGTACAAAAGGAAGAGATTTACCAAGTACAGAGAGAGAGAGAGAGAGAGAGAGAGAGAGAGAGAGAGAGAGAGAGAGAGAGAGATATTTTCCTTCAATAGATCAAACACCAAGAATCACCAAAATGCACAAGAACTCAAGGATTTTGAGAGGGGAAAAAACAAGAAAAAACCCTTTGTGAATAATATGAATATGGAACAAAGCCTATAGAAGAAGAGACAAAAAGAGAAATAAGCTCATTACAATATTGAGAGCAAGTTTGAGAATGTGAGGAGAAGTGAGAGAATAGATAAGATTATTGAGCAAGTGTGTGTAGAGGAATCTCTTAAATAGATATGAGTGGAGGAGTTTGAATGTAACTCCCATCTTCTATGAATGTCACATTCATATTGTGTGTATGCCAAATGTGAGATTCCTCTTAAGGAGGAATATCAAATTTCCTTATTTAGGGAATTAAAAAAAAGTGACATGTCATCCTACTTGGACTAGAGGACAAATACAATATAGGATACCTTGGTTTACCCTTTAGTTACATATTTTCACCAAGGAAAGATTAAATTCTAACAGAATAGCTAGAGGAAATTGACCAAGAGCATACAATAGTAATGACACCATTTGAGTGGATCAATAGATGAAACCAATGGAGATTTGACATAAGCAAAAGGTCGTTGAATGCAGTTGTGAAGGAATTAATGTGATCACCTTCTATTCTTCTTGTTCATGAGAGTTCAATCAATGAACACCTTCCTTCTGATAAAATATCTGCCATTCTGTGCATTCACATTATGCATACATGTCGACCACGATAGCTGATAAGACCATATTATGTTTCATCAACATTAATTGTCAATGAAAGTGATTATTTAGGCAAAACCTTTTTGCATTCCTTAGATCTCCAAGCTATGCCAAAAATATCACACCAAAGAGATATAAAAAAAGCTACATCGAAGACCCAACCTTTGGATACAGTACTTATTAAAACACCACATTGACTAGATAGGGGAGAAGATCCATTGAAAAATGAACTTATTGATGGGGTGGAAACTTTGATGAAACACGCAAACCTTTCATATATCTAAAATTTCTACCAAAAACTATCATTGATGAAAGGGAACATGAGCTATGGCAAAAAACAACCCCATCAATGGAGGAACCACATCGATGAAACAAAAAAACATTACATAGAACTCCAAATTTTACCAAAAAGATCACTTTCATCGAAATAGGGAAAAAGCCATATCGAAGACCCAACCTTATTGATGAAAGAAGGTACATTGATAAAACCCAAAACCACTACATATAACTCCAAATTCCACCATAAAGATCACTTTTGATGAAAGTGTAAGGAAGTTATATCGATAAAATTGTTATCCATGAAAGTTGGCACATTGATTTAGCACATAAATATTTTTTAGGCCACCCATCTATACCAAAAACTATCATTACTAAGACAAAAATAAGTCTCATTGATGAACCATGTTGATGAAACAAGCTCTTCAATGGGACGCTAAAACACTTCATCTATTGTCCAAGTTATATCGATAACATGCATATGGATGAGACAAAGAGAAGTCTCATTAATGGAACCTTTTGATGGGAAAAAACCTTTCGTTGAAATATCTCTAGATTATACATAACGTTGTAGTTACGTCAAAAAGGATCTATTTCAGCCAAACAAAGTATAAATTTCATAGATAAATATTTCTCTAAGATATCGACAACACTTCTGCCAATGTAAAATCAGAAGGATGACCATTTCGGCAAGACCCAAAGATGTCAAAATGAAAACATTTCTCATCACAACTACTCGGGCCATTTTTTGGCAATACTTTTTCCAATTCCACGCATCTAGGTAACTTGACCCATTGGAATACTATTGTTTCCTTCCAATGACAGTTGTAGCTACTCTGATGGATCTCATCGGTGAAACAAGGAACATGTTTCCTCAATGTTTTCTTCTTTAAGCCTGATGAACATATGGTTTAGAATTTTTGAGAAAGCATGAACATATCTCCCCAAAATTCAATCTTAAACTCTTGTAGAAGCCCTATATGTCTATTTTGGTGAAACATGAAGAATGTTCCACCAAAATCCTTGTCCTGAAGTATTTCTCACTGATTAAGCTCAAAAAACTACTCAACTGGAACCCTGTGATGGAAGCTAACCTAGAGGATTACCGATGAAAGAAAAGTCAATAGTTACTTTATTTTCAAATCGATGAAATGAAGATATAACCATGTATTTTTGTACAAGTTGGTGTATTTATCATATGTGCAATTATAGAAAGAAGGATCCATTTATGGTTTCATGCTTGGATTATGCAGACTTGAAAGATATGTAAAGTGAAATTTTAGTTATATTATTGACTTAAATTAAGAAAGATGGATGTTTTAGTATATTAATGGCTAACGTATTCATAGAATATATTTTACTTAACAGAAAATGTTGAATTTTCAAGTCTTGTTTGATTAGAAAGATGAGTTTCTTTATGAGTTAGTGTAAGATAGAGTTAAAATTTGCTTGTGATAGGAATGTACCTAAGAATTTGATATACATAAACGTATTTGCTTCACCATTTTGAGAATATCATTCTAAATTGGCATATGGATTGTAAAAGAAATTAATATAAATGCCATTGATTATGATGTGTTGTGATGAATATTTTGATGGTTTGAGAATAGTACTTATGTTTTATTTATGTTATATATGTTGATGATTATTTACATGTTTAAATTTTATGGACCATGTTAACATCTTGATTACTGCTATGTTTATGTTGGTGTGTTATATTGATCCTATTTGGTGTGTTTGTATGGAGAGGGATGAAGTCATAGTTACTCATACACGAGGTCCTCACAATGTCTTGTCTCCTCTTCATTGCCTATACTTTTTAATGATATACATGTGTATATTCTCATCTTGGCGATGTAGGTTTCTAGGTAGTAGACATCATCTCCCCTGAATTGGAAGGATTGAGCGTGCCTTTACTCGATGGAAGTTCTTGATATGGATATAGCATAAGGCTCAATCTTCTTACCCAACCCAACCATCATCCTTATGAATTGTGACACTAATTCCGGTTGTCAGTCAGACATCACAAAATCCTCCTTGATCCTCTGCGTATGCTTGGTATGCCAGGATGTTATTTATTATTTTGTTTGCATGTTTTCTTTTGATCAATGCAGTTTGTCAAGTTGGTGGTAGTGTTTGTGATTATGTTGGTCATGCTATGGTTTGATCCTTGCTTGTCTTGTGATTTCCCATGTTTGATATTTTCATCTCAATATGAAGGGAAATCTTAATAGTTATTAAAATATTATCATTATTTTTCTATCCGACTTCCAAGAGAAAGTGGAACCCAAGGGGGGAGGATGTAGTACCCTTCCCTGACAGTGTTGGTTGTGTGCATTTAGTGTCTAATCATGATGCTCTTGGGTTATTATGTTTGACGATTTGGTTACGTCATTAAGTTATCAGTGAATTTAATTAATTCCTATATATTAAGTGGTAATATTATTATTTATCTACTATTACCATAATACAATTAAGGAGAAATGTAATGGATTAGTATTGTTAACATTATTAAATATTTATTAATTCTTAATTCTTAATTATGTTTAAAAAGAGTTATAAGATAGTTTTATTATTAAAAAGATAATATGTTGTGAGGAGAATTGATAATGTCGCAGCCATAATTTTAGTATAAGATAAGATTAGTATCTTGGAGGGACTCACAAGTTAGAGGCATGAGGATATGTACATTTTGCATGCAAGTCTACCACTATAATTTCTACTGCAATATCTAGAAAATTAAACTATAATTTCTTCTGCAATATCTAGAAAATTAAACACTCATTCACTGCACATTATGGTTAAGGGGTCTTGAGCTCCACTTGTTTCCTCTTTATGGAAACCCTTGCAAAATTCAATGATCATCATGAATCTTTCCTTGATATGTTAGATGGTGGGACCTTCCTTTGGGGATGAGGGTTGCATATAAAGAAAATATCGATCTCTTTGCAATCCCCATGATACTAACAAAAGAAAGGATTCAGATAATGATTCAGCTGTAGCAGGTGGTAAATACTTGGGATTTGTAAGAAATAATTACTTTGAGTTGTTTAGCACCACAATAAAATACCCAAGCTAGGTAGATTCATAATATTTTGAGGTTATCAATTTGTTTTTTTGTGGGGGTCAAATTTATTTGTTTTCTCAGAAAAACTTTTATTGACAAGAATTGGAACTATCTGAGCCTTGGAGGCATGAATTTTGTATTGATGCTAATATATTTGTAGTAATCATGAAAAAGAATCATCTCAAGAAGAATTCCACTAAAGAGAAGTGAGGCTTCATGGGAGACATATTCAGACTATTTGAATTTCATCAGCATGCTTAAAGAAGAAAGTTGATTACAGAAAGGGCCCATGCAAATGGATCTCAGCTCTCCCTTCCTTGTTATTTTCATTTCCTCTCAACCTAAATTCAAATAGTAATAGTAGGAACCATGTTGTTTGATGGATTTTTTGGAGAATGCATTTCTTGGAGGTATTATGCCATTCTATCCAGACTAATTTCATTTTTGCAACTTTTTCATTATCTTCCTCATTCCTTGGCCTCTTATCAATAAATAAGCTAGGACTCATTTTGTATTGGGATATATGAATGTAATATTGGGTTTGTAAATTATGTTGTATTTTATTCACTCCTTGTGAATGTCATATTTTTATTTTTTTATTGCTATCTTCCCATCGAGCTAATTATATTCTTTGAGTGGTTTTTTATTTGATGTTTTCATGGCTATTGATTTCATATGTCAATTTAATTCTTGTATGTGGAGTTTTATCATGATATGTTGGTTGAGCCCTAAACTGTGTAATTGAGGTCACATAAGGGTTGAATCTGTTCCTAGATATTTATGGTTGGTTTCTATCTATTTGATGATAAACATACTATGTTATTGATGGAATGGAACTAAAAGAGGGCATATGAATGAGCTATGATGTATATGGATTATTAATTATGATTTGGAAACCTAGATATGTTCCTTTGAAATTATGAAAATGAAGTATTTATGATCTTGGTTTTGATGAACGTTGGTTATGATGACATTTATGGCTCCTATTGATGATTTTGTGTTGTATGCTCCAAACTCTATTCTCGAGGTATTTTGTATCTCATGAATCTTTGAGGTTTTCTTGATGATTTTTTCATTAATTTTCTGTTTGGAGCATAGGGGTGCTTTTCTAGGAGCATGGCTAGGGGAGTGGCTTGAAATAGGGGCTAGGACTCTAAGTGGTTGCAAGGATAAACCCATTCTGGGTAGATAATCTAGTGATAAATTAATAAATTTTTTTAGATGGGTTAAAACACTAAATAATATAATTATGATACCTCCCCATGACCTTGAGTTCTTGTATAGACTAATGATGTGTTTGAGAAGGCCTAGATGGAAAATCATTTCCTTTTCCTCACAAAAGGTTTCTAGTTCTACATGAGTCCTCACCTGGGGATCAGGGTCTAGAGAGAGACTGCCAAGGAAAGCCTAGGATAGTCAGGGGCTATGCGATGACACTCTCCTACATGTGTCTTAGGATTCCCTCCAGTTATCCTTCTAGTTTCCTCTAGTATCTTGTGGTATCCCTATTGTATTCCCCTTGTGAATTCCTTATGTCATTACTTGGTTTTGTTGTTCTTGCTTGTTGCTTTTCTTATGGATGCATGTGTGGTGTGGGACCTTGTGTCTATCTCCTAGCTTAGTGGGAGTGGGCCTCAAGGTTTCATGTGGTTGGGTGGAAAATATTTTTCCATTGAGTTTCCAGAGTTGTTCATGAGCTTCTTGGGTGGTCTTGCAATCTCCTTTGAGTTTTTGTTCTTGCGGCCATATGGATATTACTGTTCATTGTATCATGATTGTACCTTCATACTGATGTATTATTGTAATGTCCTTGAGGAGATGGTTGTAATTCAAAATGCAAATATGCATCCATGATTATTTATAATTATAAATTTAGAAATGGATAAATGATGATATTGTATATATTCATCATGTGACTATATGTTATCTTTGATTATAATAATTAGTTAAATTATTTCATATTGTATCTTGTTCTTTGGCTCATAGTTGTATATATGACTTCATCATGTATGTTATGCATTTATAGTAGCGATGTCAGGGAGCCTTTGAGGACCTAGTTATCTACTTTTAATGTTTTGCACTTAATGTAATTATTGAGTGAAAGTTATATGCAGTTCTAATTGTAATGCCAGTTACTTCTTTTGTTTATATATATATCTCTGTGTGTGTGTGTGTGTGTTTTTCTTAGTTTATTGAGTTTTCCTCTCTAGTTCCCTAGTGGAGGTGTTAGAGGATGAGTATAAGATTGTGAAAAAAAAAACATAATACTTTGAGGTTATCAAAGTTATTTTTTTTGTGGGGGTCAAATTTCATTGTTTTCTCAGAAAACTTTTATTGAAAAGAATTGGAACTATCCGAGCCTTGGAGGCACGACTTGTGTATTGATGCTAATATATCTGCATTAATCACGACAAAGAATCATCTCAAGAAGCATTCCACTAAAGAGAAGCCAAGCTACATGGGAGACATATTCGGTTTATTTGAAATTCATCAGCATGCTTCAAGAAAAAAATTGATTACAAAAAAGGCCCATGCAAATGGATCTCAGCTCTCCCTTCCTTGTTATTTTCATTTACTCTCAACCTCAATTCAAATATTAATAGTAATAGTTTGATGGCTTTTCTGGAGAATGCATTTCTTAGAGGTATTATGCCATTCTATCCAGAATAATTTCATTTTTGCAAATTTTTCATTGTCTTCCTAATTCCTTGGCCTCTTGTCAATAAATAAGTTAGGACTCATTTTGTAGTGGGATATATGAATGTAATATTGGGTTTATAGATTATGTTATATTTTATTCACTCCTTGTGAATGTAGTATTTTTTTTTAAATTTCTCTCTTCCCATCGAGATAATCCATTCCAACATCATCTCCTACATCTGAGAATCTTCGTTATAGTTATCTCTTGGGCCACCTCCTTTCCTTAGTGAAATATCATTCCATTACTTCTTATTTTTACATTTAATAATGTTTTCCTTTGGTTTTACCCTTGTATTTTATTGCATGTTTGAGCATCATGTCTGGCCAAAAGGAAACATGATTATTATGGTATTTATGTATGTTGTTGTTTTGGGCATAATTCATTTATGCTAAAGTCCATGAAGAGTCTCTTGATTTTCTATTTGGTTCTCTTTTATGTCCTTCATGGCATAGGAATCCTCTTCATTGTTATTCTCACACTCTTCACTTTCCTTAAATTGCAAAGAAATATACCTTCCCTTGAGCCAAACTGGATTTAAAATCATATTACATAGAGATCGATCCATGATTCGAGGGAAGCATGGTAGAGTTATGAGTTAGGTTGTTTACTGATTTGAGCTATGATTTGAGGGAAGCACGGTAGGAGCTGAATTTGAGAAGGTTGTAGAGAAGAAAATGAGAGGAGGAGCATTTTGGGGTTACAAATATGATGATGTAGCCAACTTATTTGAGAAGGATGTCATTTCATATAAGCTTGGAAGATTTTGGGACATGCTTGAATGACTTACATTAAGGTGAAGATTTCCATTTAAGTTGGAAAGAAAGCTCAAGGTAGCTTCCACATATGTAGATGCAACATATTTCTATGAAAGAACAGTGCTCAAGATGCCATGAGATAATGAATTTTGGCTGCCAACTCAATTTATACAACTCATATGGTTTTTCTATATTGTCTTTCTCTTTCCTCAAAGTTATTTTGATATCATTGAAGAGGAAAAATGCACATCCTAAAATATTCTTCTATTAGTATAAAGGAAATATTTTGTTTCTTTAGCTTTGAAATTTTTTTTTTTTTGAAGTAGATCATTAGGTTCCTCACCTCAAACCCAACTGGTCTAGCTTACTAACATATCTTTGGAAATTCACCAATTTGACCATTTGGAGGGATTAGTAAGTATTAGGGTTAATCCTTGTTCTAGACAAATCTTAGCAAATTATATAGATGTGTGTCCTGGTATATTCTCACTTTCCCACCTTGATCTATTAACATAGTCCCTTAGACATATCTTGGATCCAAATTATAACTAATCATAGATGACCCTTCATTTCAAAGACCACTGATCAAACAATTAGGATTTTCTCTAAAAGATCTATGATATTATTGTATAGTCAGAAAATGGAAGCACTTCCATTGTAGACTGGTTTAGCCTTCCGAGTAAGTGGTTTGGGGTCATGTCAAGCACTTTGAATGGGTATCTAACTTGGTTATGTATTTTTCCCCTATTCTTCCCCATTTCCCACTTTTCCAGCCTATTTCTGACATCCAAAACTAAAAACTGTGATTTTTGACCTAAGGGTCAAAATTGACCTTTCTGGGTCAAGGTCGACCTCCCCCTTGACCTAGGTCAAGGTTGACCTCCCCCTTGACCTAGGTCAAGGTTGACCTTGACCTTGACCTAGGTCAAGGTCAACCTTGACCTTGACCTAGGTCAAGGTCGACCTTGACCTTGACCTAGGTCACAATCGACCTTTTTCTGACTTTTGGTCCAAATCCCAGATTTCCAGGATTTCTGAATCTTGGGCTTTGGAAAAGTTAATTTCTTGCTTCCAGGTCAGCTGTTTTGGGTTCCAAAATGACAAATCTTAAATTATATTTAATATAGGTCCACTTCTAAGGGTATAGGTCTAATGAGAATTTAATTCTCCAATGTCGGTCTCTCTAGAAGATTGTGCCCTAGATTTGTATAAAAGGAAGCCTTCTCCTCTCATTTTCTCTAACCATCATCAAGAAAGGACCATCAACTAAGTGAAAGCTAAGAAGAAAGATTTGAAGCAAGCATTTACTCTCAAGCATTCAAGCATTCAAGCCTCCATTTTCATCAACAAGATCCATTGGTGGCCACTGAAGGATTCAAGCTCCATGGAGCCCTCATGTTGAATATTTCTCCATCCACATTCCTCCAAGCTTCTTCCTAGTCCAAGATCTATTCAAGATTGGTGTTGAATATTTACAAGCAATTGATTTGAGACATCCTACATTCTATATTCTACATTCTACATCCTTTTTGGTGCATACATACCTGTGGATTCAAGGATTCAAATCCTCCACAAGGACTCTTACATGAGCAAGGTTAATTTATGCATTTACTTTGTTTACTTCTACAATTTAAATTATATATTTGAGGTTAATTAAAAAAGGTTTGACTAAGGCAAACCCCTCCCCCCAACAAAAAAATCTCTTTTTCTTGCAGGTACAAGTTTGAGACTGTGGATTTGAACTCAGATTTGGATACCCTTTTCAGCAAACTATCAGGATCTGTGAACATATTTTTTGTCAGACCTGTGAAGGTCAGGGTCAAGATTATTGGGTCAGGGATGAAATTTTGGGGTCAAGGTCAAGATTTTTGGGTCAAGGTCAAGATTTTTGGGTCAGCAGTGACATTTTGGGGTCAAGGTCGAGTTTTTTATCAAGACAGTGTCGGATCGGAAAACAATTTCTGGGCTTTGTTTGTCTCTACGTTTCTATTCCAGATCTGGTCTCAGATTTTATAGAAACTCAACACAGGCTTCAAAAAATAGAATTATTTTATCTTCCATATCTTAAGGTTAGTACTTTTCTCCTATTCATTTCAATCTTTCTAAATCTATCACACATTCCTTTTCATAAAATGGGAATTTAAGACTTTGCTCTTTGCTCTCATTTCCAAATGATTGATTCATTTGTGCATTGATCCTTTTTGGGTTGATCAATTTTGATCTTTCATTTGTGCATCTTGGTATGGAAGAGGAATATCTTATCTTTCCCCCACTTATTTCAAATGTTACATTTCTTATGTTACATTTTGGTGAACCCGCGATAGACAACGCTTTTTTTTTAGTGTTAGATTTGCATCTTGTGTTAGATCTTACATGCATTTAAAAGTAGATTTCTTTTATGCTCTTGCATTTATATGTCAAAAATAAATAAAAATCGCAAAATTTATTTAAAAATACAAAAACATTTACATTTTTCATCATACATTTCATTTCAATGCATTTGGATATATCTAGATCTATTTTCTATGCATTTTTTTATTTGTTATCATGTTCCACAAGTTGTTTCAATTATTTTCCAAACCTTTTACAATGTGATTTATTGATAGGGATGATAATCCTCCTATTTGGGATGAACCTTTGGATTGGGATGAACCTTTGGATTTGGATGTTGATTACTCTATTCCTCATGAAGATATTGTGGATGATTCTACTTTTTCGGATGAATCCTTGGATAAAGACATTGATTTATCCCCTCTTTGTGAATATGCTTTGATACAAGAGGGTGATTTATTAATGAATGACATATTCATACATGATGGTGACTCTTTTTCTAAAACATACTCCTCTTATGTAGATATTTTAGAGAAAGAAGAAGACATTATAGATGCTTTACCTCCATTTGGGATTCCTTCTAGTGATGAGGCATTAGAGGAGAATGATATGATTTCCCTTAATGCTCTCCCTCTTAGTGATGATCTTATGGAGAATAAATATCATACCTCATCTCCACCTAGGATGTCTTCTTTTATTCCTTCTTGTGAATCTATTTCTAGTTCTGAGATAACTAACATGGTTTATCCAAAACCCTTGTTGACTATTAAATGTTGTCCTCGCATTACTATCAAAGGTAAACCTATGGAATCTTTAGAATCTTTCAATGATCAAGATTCGATAGCTCACACCTATCCTACAAGGAATAAACCTCAACCTAATCTGTTGGTTCCTACTTCTTTACCACCTTCTCAACCCATTCTTCCTCCTCCACCCCATCTTCCTAGCATGGAGTATGATATGATAAACCAATTGTGCAATACCCCTGCGACGATTTCTTTATGGGAGCTTCTTCAAACTTCACCTACCTACCATGAAGCCTTAAGAAAACCTCTAGAAACTCTTTCCACTCCACCTCCTAACCAAGAGAACATCAATGCCTTCTTACACTGCATGCATGTTACCTCGGGTCCTCCTGACATTGTTTTTACTCAAAAGGATTTACCTTCTAAAGAAGTTTAGAATCAATATGATGCCCTTATGGTTGCTATTACTATCAATAAGAGTATCATTCATAGGACCTTGATTGATAATGGATCTAGGCTTAATATTTGTAGCATGGACATGCTCAAATCAATTAAAGCCGATATTTAAACTATTCAACCTGATAATAATCTTATACGTGGCTTTGACAACATTGATAAGAACACTTTGGGCATCATTACCTTACCTATCGAAGTAGGTCCGATCATCCTGAACACTCCTTTTCATGTTATGCCTGGACCTCTTAATTATAACCTCCTTTTGGGTAGACCTTGGTTGCATGAGATGCATGTTGTTCCTTCCACCCTTGACTGTAAAGTCAAGTTTATTCACAACAACATGGTGTATACACTTCATGCAGATGATGCGCCAAATCCTTGTTTGCATATTCAAACCCACAATACTCATATTCCTAATAGTAATCCTTCTTCCTCTAATGCTCTTCCTAGAGATGATTAGGGAACCTTGAATTTTAATCCTACCTTTATTGGAGAATATAAGGTTTTTTATCTTGATATTATGAAGCCACAAAGAGAGTTTGAACAACGAGCTTTTGCTTCTACTTCTCATTACCTTCATAATAACTTTGTCACTGCTTCTACCCACTATGAATCTGTCAAACCTACTAGTAATGACATAGTGATTACTAAAGTTCCATTGACTCCTTCTGATATGGCTTCTCATTATGGTCCTGGTTATCATTTACTAGTTAAACAAGGATTCCATGGTTAAGGATGTGGTAAGCATAAACAAGGAATTCAAATGCCCTTACAGAATGGGGGGCATGAGCATTCTTATGGATTGAGATTTAATCCTCAACAACACATCAATAACAACATCTCAAATAACACTTCAAAACATGATGAACCTATGAAGGAAGTTGACCAATAAGTTCTTTTGCTTAAACTCCTTCGTGCTGAGATGATTGCTAGACCTAAACACAAAAAGAAATGTAGTCCACACTTGAAGACTCTTCCTTTTTGTTTGTATCATAGATTTCATGATCGCTCTACTAATGAATGTCAAGCTTTACATTATAAGATTAGGAAGCTCATTGATAGTAAAATTATTTATATATCATCTGGCAATGAGTTGTATTTCAATCTTGTTTTCTCTAAATAACATTTATGTTCCTATTATGGAACTTCACATTATGTAAACAATGTTAGCCTAATCTTTGGGGGCTTTTTGTCTTGTATAGTATTTTGAGTGATATAATAGGTCCCCTTTCATCCTTGTTCCCATGCTTGGGGGGCAAGGATGCCATCTCCTTAATTTCTATCTTTTTGGGATTCACTTTTCCCTTGGTTAAGCAGTATCTATCTGTTATGCGATATCCAATCATACATGAAAATTTTGGTTTGCATTGAGGATCTATGTCCTTGATTATAACCTATTTTTTTATTTGACATTGGGTTTCCATGGTTGATAAATCTCTCACCTTTGAAACTGAATCGTATGTTATCCCTCACAAGGGTTACTTTTTCACTTCTTTCATGATATCTCTTTGCATTCGTCCCTTCCATGGCCTCATAGGAGCTTGACCTTCTTGGCTTGGACTGGGTGTTGTCTATGGATATTGTCTTGGTGTTGAAGAAGGCTTTATCTTTGTTCTTTACTTTCCTTAACATGTAAAAATAGTATGTACTTTTCCATCTTAAGGAGGGGGGCATATATACGGCCTCCCTTGTTCTATATTATTGCATTTTTGTTCTAACATTTTGTTTTGCAGCATGCTAAATCCTCTGAAGGTAATGCACATAAGTTGCTAAATCCTGAAGAGATACGCATTCAATTATAATTCAATATGCTAAATCCTCAGAAGGTAACACACATAAGTTGCTAAATCCTGAAGAGATACGCATTTTACAAATGTATTCCATGGTGATATAAGAATATGGATCCATGGGTACTTCATAAAAGCCATCACAAGATGCACTACATACATGCACAAAGCCACTAGAAGGTGTACAAATTTATGGGGTGACTATCAAGTGCTTGCTTGGTGGGCCATCCTATCCTTTTTTTGGTTCACAGTGAGATACACACATCTTACTGGGTGAGCCAACCACTCCTCTCTCTCTCTCTTTCTCTTTGACTAGTGATGTCTCTCTTATCATGATCTTAGGGTTGATAAAGACTTAAGTCCCTGGGGTCTTAAGGATTCCTTTGTCCCTTTTGATTTGAATCAGATTATCTTTTCTTCATGATCTCTTTTACCAAGAGTTTTCATTGAGTCCATACTCTTGCTAAAGTGGGGGCTAAATGTATAGTCAAAAAATGGAAGCACTTCCATTGTAGACTAGTTTAGCCTTTTGAGTAAGTGGTTTGGGGTCATGTCAAGCACTTTGAATGGGTCTCTAACTTGGATCTAGCTTTTTCCCTATTCTGTCCCATCTCCCACTTTTCCAGCCTATTTCTGACATCCAAAATTGAAAAAACTATGATTTTTGACCTAAGGGTCAAGATTGACCTTTTTGGGTCTGTCAACCTCACCCTTGACCTCGATCAAGGTTGACCTCACCCTTGACCTCGGTCAAGTTCAACCTCACCCTTGACCTAGGTCAAGGTTGACCTCAACCTTGACCTAGGTCATAACTGACCTTTTTCTGACTTTTGCTCCAAATCCTAGATTTCCAGGATTTCCGGATCTTGGGCTTCGAAAAAGTTAATTTCCTGCTTCCAGGTCGGCTATTTTGGGTTCTGAAATGATGAATCTTAAATTGTATTTAATATAGGTACAATTCTAAGGGTATAGGTCTAATGGGAATTTAATTCTCCAATGTCAACCTCTCTAGAAGATTGTGCCCTAGATTTGTATAAAAGGAAGCCTTCTCCTCTCATTTTCTCTAACCATCATCAAGCAAGGACCATCAACTAAGTGAAAGCTAAGAAGAAAGATTTAAAGCAAGAATCTACTCTCAAGCATTCAAGCATTCAATCCTCCATTTTTATCAAGGAGATCCATTGGTGGCCATTGAAGGATTCAAGTTCCATGGAGCCCTCTTGTTGAAGATTTCTCCATCCACATTCATCCAAGCTTCTTCCTAGTCCAAGATCCTTTCAAGATTGGTGTTGAAGATTTACAAGCAATTGATTTGAGACAACCTACATTCTATATTCTACATTCTACATCCTTTTTGGTGCATACATACTTGTGGATTCAAGGATTCAAATCCTCCACAAGGACTCTTACATGAGCAAGGTTAATTTATGCATTTACTTTGTTTACTTCTACAATTTCAATTACATATTTAAGAGGTTAATTCCAAAACTGGGGTTTGACTAGGGAAACCCCCCCACCCCCCCCCGAATTTTTTTTTTTTATTGCAGGTACAGGCTTGGGAATGTGGATTTGAACTCAGATCTGGATACCCTTTTCAGCAAACTATTAGGATCTGCGATCAGATTTTTTGTCAGACCTGTGTAGGTCAAGGTTGAGATTATTGGGTCAGGGGTGACATTTTTGGGTCAAGGTTGATATTTTGGGGTCAGTGGTGACATTTTAGGGTCAAGGTCAAGATTTTTATCAAGACAGTGTCGGATCGAAAAATGATTTCTGGGTTTTGTCTGTCTCTGTGTTTCTATTCTAGATCTAGTATCAGATTTTCCAGAAACTCAACACAGGCTTCATAAAATATCATTCTTTGATATGCCATATTTTAAGGTTAGTACTTTTCTCCTATTCATTTCAATCTTTCTAAATCTATCACACATTCCTTTCCATCAAACAGGAGTTTAAGACTTTCCTCTTTGCTCTCATTTCCAAATGATGGATTCATTTGTGTATTGATCCTCCTCTTGGGGTTAATCAATTTGGGTCGTTCATTTGTGCATCTTGGGATAGAAGAGGAATATATTATCTTTCCCCCACTTATTTTAAATGTTACATTTCTTATTTACATTTTTAGATGTTACATTTCTTATGTTACAATTATTAATAGAATTTGGAGCTTGTGTCAAGTTTTGAGTTTAGGTTGTAGTTCTATTGATATAAATGTAAACAAATTTTATATATGGTTGTTAATGTGTCAAATATGGTATTGTAACTTAAATTGTAGTTAAAACATAGGTTAGATTGCAGGTAAAAAAATATAAATAAAATAAATTAGAATGTAGCTATTTATGTTTATTGTTTTATCAAGTGGGGGTGTCATTATGTGATTTCTAAACATGTTAACTGAATATATTATTAATTTATGTATAACTATGAATTGTGTCTATTCGTAGGTTTGATTAATTAGCATTATGGTTTATCATGAATTATTTTATAGATTGTTTGAATCCATAATAATTAATGTTTATTTTATTATTTCATCTTATATGTGTTTTCAATGTGTATTTAAAATGTTGACTGGTGTCAAGTTATTTCAATTTTGGTATTGATTTATGATTAACAGACATAGTTAGGAATTGCATGTGTGTTCAAGAAGGTAATAGGGTGTTTTGAGATGTGCACTGTAATTTTGGAATATGTGATCATTGGATGTTGTCACAAGAATATTTGTTAGTATAGTAATAGTATACATTGTCGTCTATTAACAAAGGGACCAATTTGTTGATATTCTTTGAGTGGTTTGTTATGATGTTGAATGCATTCTCGTCATGTTTCGTGATTTTTTGGGTGGTTTTCATTTTGGTACTAGAGGCCATGGGGGTTGTTCTAGTTTATGATCTTGATTGTATACTTACATTTTATTTGATGTTTTCATGGCTATTGATTTCATATGTCAATTTTATGCTTGTATGTGGAGTTTTATCGTGATATGTTGGTTGAGCCCTAAACTATGTAATTGAGGTCACATAAGGGTTGACTCTGCTCTTGGATATTTATGGTTGGTTTCTATCTATTTGATGATAAATATATTATTTTATTGATGGAATGTATCTAAAACAGGGCATATGCATGAGCTATGATGTATTTGGATTATTATTTATGATTTGGAAACCTAGATATGTTCCTATGAAATTCTCAACATGAAGTGTTTATGATCTTGGTTTTGATGAACCTTGGTTATGATGAAATTTATGGCTCCTATTGATGATTTTTTGTTGTATGCTCCAAACTCTATTCTTGAGGTATTTTGGATCTGATGAATCTTTGAGGTTTTCTTGATGATTTTTTCCTTAATTTTATGTTTAGAGCATAGGGGTGGTTTTCTAGGAGCATGGTTAGGGGAGTGGCTTGCAATGGGGGCCAGGGCTCTAAGTGGTTGCAAGGATAAACCCACTCTGGGTAGATAATCCAGTGATAACTTAATAATTTTTTTTATAGATGGGTTAAAACATTAAATAATTTAATTATGATACCTCCCCATGACCTTGAGTTCTCATATAGACTAATAATGTGTTGGAGAAGGCCTAGATGGAAATCATCTCCTTTTCCTCAATAAAGGTTTCTAGTTCTGCATGATTCTTCACCTGGGGCTTAGGGTCTAGATAGAGACTGCTAGGGAAAACCTAGGATAGTCAGGGGCTATGGGATGACACTCTCCTATATGTATCTTAGGATCCCCTCCAATTATCCTTTTGGTTTTCCTCTGGTATCTTGTGGCATCACAATTGTATTCCCCTTGTGAATTCGTTATGTCATTACTTGGTTTTGTTGTTCTTTCTTGCTGCCTTGCTTATGGATGCATGTGTGGTGTGGTACCTTGTGTCTATCTCCTATCTTAGAGGGAGTGGGCCTCAGGGTTTCACGTGGTTGGGTGGAAAATATTTTTTCCATTGAGTTTCCAGAGTTTTTCATGAGCTTCTTGGGTGATCTTGCATTCTCCTTTTAGTTTTTGTTCTTGCGGTCATATGGATATTATTGTTCATTGTATCATGATTGTACCTTCATATAGATGTATTATTGTAATCTCCTTGAGGAGATGGTTGTAATTCAAAATGTAAATATGCATCCATGATTATTTATAATTATAAAGTTAGAAATGGATAAATGATGGTATTGGATATATTCATCATGTGACTATATGTTATCTTTGATTATAATAATTAATTAAATTAATTCATATTGTATCTTGTTCTTTGGCTCACAGTTGTATATATGACTTCATCTTGTATGTTATGTGTTTCTAGCAGCGATGCCAGGGAGCCTTTGAGGACCTAGTTATCTACTTTCAATGTTTTTCACTTAATGTAAATGTTGAGTTAAAGTTATGTGCAGTTCTAATTGTAATGTCAGTTACTTCCTTTCTTCAAAAAAAAATTATTTGTGTTTTTCTTAGTTTATTGAGTTGTCCTCTCTAGTTCCCCGGTGGAGGTGTTAGAGGATGAGTATAGGGTTATGGTGAGCCAAATAGTGGCAATAGGCAAAAAATCATGTTTTTACTTAGGGGTGAACCCACAATAGTGGGTTACACTTTTTCGGAGGAAGCAATTCCTCCTGAAATTCACAAAGCAGGCGGATTTAGAAAGTACTTTCGATAGAAAGTAATTTCTATCGAAAGTCCTTGATTAAGGGCAATTCTAGTCAAATAATTTTGATAGAAAGTAGTTTCGATGGAAACTAATTAGTTTTGATCGAAACTACTTTCTATTGAAAGTCTCTGATTAGAGGTCATTTGCAAAGGTTAACACAAGTATGAAGTTTTCATGGCTTTGGGGCTCAAGCACATGGATCAAATGGAAGAATAAGGAGATTTCCTTTTGCATCGTACAAGTACTCCGAATGAGCTTTCTAACAAATATAGATTTGACAATTTTTGAATTAATTAGGCCTATGTTTTTTTTATGTGCATCGAATGTAGGTTTTTTTTATCAAATATAAACCTCCAAGTTTGACGTTCAATGAAAAATAGTAGAAAAGAGAAAAAAAATTGAAAAATAACAGTGCCCTCCATCTTTGAGTCTACTTTCTATCAAAAACAAAATTGAATTTTGATAAATACACAAGTTATAAGCTATGTAGTCAAGGTATGTCAAAATTACGGTTTACTCAACTTCAAACGTTCATAAAATATGCAATAATCATGATAATGTCATCAAACCAATTACATGCCCTCTATATGGATATTACAAAACTAAATTTGAAAGAAGCATACTGATATCTATTTTATAAAAAAATTTATGCTCTATGAAGTCAATGTAACTCTTTGAAAATGATGTTTTCAACCACATAGCAGTTTTCGTGGGATAAAAAATAAACCATTCAAATCAATTTAAAAAAAAGAAAAAAAATATTTAGAATCTAGACAAAAAAATCCTAAAAGACTCTAGTTTACTTCATCTTCTGATTTCAAATGGTTTAATGACAATATGTATCCGAATCAGAATTTTTTTTTGAAATGTAGAGTTCAGTGTCTGTTCAGGCAAAAAAGTGTAACCCACTATTGTGGGTTCACCCTTAGCCAAAATCCAAAAACACATATTAGATGTTTTCTATAGGTCATATAAAAATTGATTTTGATAACAAAATGAATATTCCAACTCCTTTGTGTTTTTTTTTATATTTCACAATATCTAGAAAAAACATACATTTTTCAAAGCAAATATCTATTTTGTAAAGCATAAAATGCAGCTCTAGGTAAGAAATGTCCATTATTTAGTGCTTCTAAGTAATAGATGTCTATTATCTAAAAATGGATCATATCCATTATTTCAAAATAGATATCTATTATTTCTAGAAAAAAGGTTGTTCCCTAATTTCTTTTATCTTAGGAATGCATTAGGTTTAGGTGTGGGAATGTGAAGTCAACTTTTCAATTGCACCAAGGTGTTAAGAAGTTCCATCAATTTTTTGTGAATTTGATTAAATGAAAAATTGTTCATTCATTTTTTTTAACATTCTAAAATATTACATATGCATGATTATAAATTTCGTAGGTAATTATTAGTGATTTTTTATATACAATATGTTTGAAGTTTTAAATAAAAAATATCCACAACTTTCAAATCATTGCACCTTTTTCAAATCCAAAAGTTGTGTCACACTTATGCTTCACTATCTACATGTTAAAAATTAATGGTTTAAATTTCATTTTTTGGACCAAGTTAGATTGGCAGGAAAAGTTATTTTAAAATGTTTTTGAAAAGTCATAGTAAAAAATTATAACTAATTATTTACTTTACAAAAATATGTGCGACGTGCAATCATGCGCTCTTTAATTATATTTAAAGATTCAAAATTTTCTCATATTTAGGTTGGCTAGAATGATATCAATTTTCTTTTTTAATTTTATTATAGCTTCATTGAAATTTTAATTTCCAGCAAATAAATTTATTTTTCAAAAAAAATAGTAGCTTAGACACTACATTCAGATTTATACAAATTCTAGGCTAGGGGCTTGGCTTGATTGGCGAGAGCTTCCTAAGCTAAAGCACGAGGTCATGAGGTCCATTCTCCCTCCAATCAACATGATATCAGAGAATGTGTTGTGCTAACATCACTGGTCACGTTAAAATGTTTATGAGGTGCATTACAGTTTATAGGGGGTGCTATACCCGATTCATATAGTCTATTGTTTTCTACAAATTCTAAGCTTCTCCATATTTCTGAAATTGTATAATAACCCATTAAAAGTTTCGTGTGAATTGAATTAAGTCTTTTTTTTTAAATATTTGTATTGTCATTTATAGATATTGCTGGCCCATCATGATCCTAAACTTACCCCATTATTTCATGTTATAAATTTCTCTCATGGGTGATAGTAAAAATAAAATAATATTTTCACATTTTTACCCTCTATATATATTACATGAGAGTTTCCCCTTCTATATTGATTTTTCACCTTAATAATGTGTACTTGACACATGTATCACTATTTATGATGACCTATTTTATTGGCTATAGAAGGCATGTGACATGGAAACACACTTTAGAATATTAAATAGTGGTGCATTTATTCTAGTGTCTACTTATTTGACATAACATTAATGTGTTTTATGGAACACCTTATTATTGATCACTACACTTATGGGTGAACCTCATAATGGGTATTTGAAAATAATTTTTGCTAATGTGTATATATATATATATATATATATATATA
>MU224863.1:931181-956596 GCA_018584345.1 Thuja plicata | reverse complement strand
TATATATATAAATTAATGTTGAAAATGCACATTAGGGATAATATTATACACAAGATATAGATGGACAATCAACGACATTTAAAGATTTTTGACTTATTATATTTTCTAAGACTATAATATTTATACATAGTTTTAGTGTGTTGAGATTCCACCGACCTTCATTTTCTCACCTACATATGATACCCATTATTTTTCCTTTCATCCTAGTTTATCTCATCCCTTGTGATGAGAGCAAATTATGGTTCATTTTATACCATATCCTAGCCTATTTCATGCACCTTTATACCCATTCCCACATTCAATTTCCAATCCATATCATATCATTTTACCATTTTATGTTGCATATTTTTATATATATATATAAGAGTATTTAATATAGTTTTGAGATTAAAATATGAAAAATTAATTATTGGTTATCTTTATTAACAAACATTGTTGTTTTAAGCCAAGTGAACAATATATCTTGCAACGTGCTAAAGAAAGGATAAGAATGGAGACTTCCAACAAACTTCTTGTCACCTTATTTACAAGATCCTTCCCGCTACTCACTATTGTCACATTAATTTAGTGGATTTCTTCTTTCAATAACAATTACAGAGGTATATCCAAGAGGCATTGAATTTTCTTACATGGAGGAACACATAAGTATTTGGTTGGATATTTCAAACACTTACTTTTACCTCAATATTTTTCATTACTAGAAGATGCCTCCTTTTATTCCATGATCTCCCATTTATTTATGCCAATACAACACGTGGGCTTGTGTGCCTATTATTACTACCATGTTGGATAGGATCTTCAAGAGATAATTAAGGAGAAGGTCATGCAATAAAGATACATTTGAAGAGGAAACCAGCCATCTATCTTTCATTTACTATTTTATTTATTGTTTTAATAGACACACTTTTATGTGGCCACATGTGTGGAGAGAACCAAAATTCTATCTTTTCTTATTTCTAGTTGTGTGTGTAACAAAGTCATTTTCAGTATATGACCAAGAAATTTATTGTTCCTCGTGTTATTTGGATGATATGGAAGGAAAGGAACAATAAGTTATTAGAAATGATCTTTCTAATCCCCTAGTTGTTGGATCTAAGATCATCAAAAATATTGTTGAGAACATTCATGGTGCTTGTGATCTTTGTCCTTCTTTGCTAGAAGGAAGTAAAGATAAGAGTGTGCTGAGTAGCTGGAATATCTCTTCGATTTCTAAAACTGTGGAAAGAAAATGTGATGGTGTTGTATGGTATTCCCCCTAGTTGGCTGGCATAAGGCTAACTTTGATGGCCTGGCTAAAGGTAACCCTAGTTTGGCGGGTTATGGTGAAATTTTTAGAAACACTGATGGAAGATGTATGACTATTGTTGCACTTCCCATTGGCACCCAGACTTGTCACATGGCTGGAGCAATGGCCACTCTCCATGTATGTAAGATTGTGAAAAATCAAAATTGTACACTAAAATATGGCTTGAAGGTGATTCAATAAATATCATTAATTATATTAAAGGTAATTATAAACCTTCATGGAGTATATGTCACATCATTGATCAAGTTAAGATTCTTTTAAGTATCTTTGAGGCAACCCACATCTCCCACACTTTTTGGGAATCGAAGGTCGTGGTGGACAACTTGGCCAACTTGGGGGTCTGATGTGATGAAATCAAAATCTGGCAAGGTGAAAAAGGATTAAACAAAGAGGTTTTAAGCCATCTAAAGTACGATTGAATCCACCTGCATCCTGGTATAATTAGCATTAATGATGATATGGAAAGATAATTTGTTAAAAGGAAACTTGAAGGAGTTTCAAATGCTCAAGGAACAATTCAAAGTCATTATCGCAAGTGTGGGAAATGTAATATTTTGGCTTTTTTAAAGCCTATTGAAGGTGTTCTGTTCATTATTTTTTATGTTCTTTGTATCTCGCTTTGGGCTCTTTGAAGTGCGATTTTCTTTGTGAAAGACAGCTACATTCTAAATTTTGAGACTATGGGAGGAAATCTTAAGAGAGAGGAACCTAGTGCGTGAAAATGGAAGGAGGATAAGGTGTGGAAGAAGCTCAAAGAAGGTGGAGTTAGATATTTTATGGAGAGGCTTCATGGCTATGATAAAGACATTTCAAAGGAATTCACTGATAGCTGGGATAACAAAAAGGTTACTCTGTGTGGAAAATATTTCTCTATCGCTAAAAATATTATAGCCAATATCACTGGTCTTAATATTTCCAGCTTAAAATACTATAGGGGTAATGTCATGGCCTAGAATGTTGCCCATCTATATCCAAAAACCTTTGTGGAAAACTCCCTCTTGGTGAAACAAAAAGGTGATTTCTATTTGCGTAAGAATATGAAAATGCTCTGGGTCAAACTTCTTAAGGCTTTAATGTAATACTTTACCTTGGAAGGGTGTTACACTAGAGTTAACAATTTCCATTTTATGCTAGTCAATCATTTTAGATATCACAGGAAAATTTCTTGCCCTTTTCTGCTTCTGAAATCTCTGGGTTCGAGTATCATGGAGAACATGAAAAGCCCAGATAAGCCCATTTTGCATCATGGGTTAATTCTTCGTATCCATGACCATGCAAAATTTAGGCTTCAGGACTCTACTCTAGCAGACTGGGAAGGAGAAAGACAAGAAAGGAAAAAGAATTCTTATGAATGGGAAAATCTTGAAAAAGAAGAAGCTCAAAGTAAACCCTAAAATTGATAAGGCTGAAGTGACCCAAATCCTTACTGAGGAGAATGGGATGGATACCAAGGATGAAGCTAGAGGGAAGGAGAAGGACAAGGATAATTGTGATTCATCTCACCAGGAAAATATGGAGCTGGACTCTGATGAGGAAGCCATGGAGGAGTCCTCGGAAATGGAAAGTGATGAAGACACTAGTGCTAATTCTAGTGAAATGGATACAAAGGACTCTGATTACAGTAATGATTTAGAGGAGGAGATTAGTAAGGAGGATATTGAGGAAAGTAAAGAGCCTAATAATCTGGGCCCTAATGTGACTGAGGAGGTCCTTATACCTAATGTTGTTGAGAACCCAATGATTATGACTCTAGATCATCCTGTGTCTGGAAACTTGGAGCAGAATGTTCCCACTTCCCCACTTCTTGTGGACTATGAGGACTCGGAAAGAATTGAAGACACTCTATTCCAACTCATTCTGGGAATGAAGAAGAAAAAACTGAGGTTAAGAAATACAAGATAGGTGAAGAGAAAGAGGATTTTGTGAAATACCAAGAGGAGAAAAAAGTGGGGAAAGGTTTCATCTAAGAAACTAAGGATCATACAGATATGGATATGCAGATGAATACTTGGCTCTATGAAGAGATCAAAGATATTAACCTCAATCACTCTGAGTTGGAGGAAAGAGTGGATAAAATTGTCCTGATTGTGGCCAAGAACATAGGCCCTTCTATGGAAGACACTAGTGCTAATGCTTCTGGGGATGACAAGGGGCTAATGGAGAAACTAGAGATCAAAATCAATGTTGTGGTTAATTTCCTCTTACAAACTACTTCTAGCCACATTAAGGGAATTGTGGAAACTCTCAATAGAACCATGAAAAAAAACTTTGAAGGTATAAAAGTTACCATTGAGAACCTGCGTGCTCTGCTGGCCATGCTAGAAAGAAATACCAGCCCTATTATCAAAAGTGATGATGATGGAGATAAAAGATCCAGCTCTGCTAGTCCAGGTACAAGGAATAGGGCTAGTTATAGAAAGAGCAAGATGGACAATACCAAAGAGATTGTGAATCTAAGGGAGTCTATTTAGCAACATGAGTTGTTGAATGACAAAACTGATGAATTCATGAAAAGTATGAATTAGTCTGGTGGTTTCCTAGCCTTGTCGCTATTTTTTGGTCTTTTGGTTGTGTTTTGATGGTAATCTATGCTGGGGGGTTCTGTAATGTCTTTCTCTTTGTCCCCCAGTAGTCTCTTTTTGGGTTATTCTTATATTTCTTATCTTTTTCTGCTATTGTAAAGGGTTACGGTTCCCTTCAAAAACTATTTTTACCATAATTGAAAATAAGCAATATTTCATGTAAACCATTCACATCCAATTTGTTGGCTACAAGAAAAAACAAATTAAGATATTTTGTACCACCTAGTTTGTTGTCTATTAAAAATGAATCCACTATATATTTGGTTTGATATGAACAAAAAGGGTATATTTTTATGTGAAAAATATTGTATCATTTTTTATAATAAAAATATAATTTATTCTTATCACGAAAGCATAGAAAAAAATCTCATTCAACCCATCATGCAAACTGGGAGCAAGGGCTCACTCCTTGGGTAAGCTAGTTGATGTTTCTATGTTTTATATTTTATATCATGTATATGCAATCTTCGTTTTATATTATTGAAATGATGTTTTTTGTTTTATATATTTCATTCTAAATTATCGATTAAGCATGGTTTTTGATGCGTTAAATTTCTATTTGCAATTTGATTAAGAATTAAATAAAATTGTTAAATAATACTGCTAGGTTATGGTTTAGTGACTAAAATGATTTTGCAATTTAGAAATTATATAGAGAATTTATACTATAACTGTTGCAGGCTGTTAAAAGTTTCTGTCACATTTCCTATCATAATTCTTTTTAGAAAGACAAAATAAGAAAGGTCAAATATTTTTTCATTTAAATGATTCCTATTTTCTTAGATGCATTTCATCCCCACTCAACTTTCTACTTACAAACCCTTTGCAAATAGACACAACACCTTTTGCAAGATTATGATCCTCGGATTGGCACTCAAACCAAGATGAATCAAGTTTATTCCTTACCCTATTTTTGTCCTAACACCTTGAATTCTTTACATTCCTTCATACTCACATCTTAGTGAAGATATATATAACTTACTATTTTACATGATAGTATTAACATTGTTTACATCTTGTGTATGAGGAAGGGTAAAAGCACAATAATCTGTCACCTTTTAGGCTAACTTATCAGCACAGCTGAATTTTAGTATTTCTAACTAAAAATTAATTTTGGTCAAACATATGGTCCAACTAGATTCATTATAGTTAAGTTAGATAAGTTCTTTAACATTTCTAATTGGAAATGTATATTAAATGCATGTTTTATACAACTTTGAGTCCAATTACCGTAGAAATAAAATTATTTCAGAAAAGTGATGTTGCAATAACTCTAAGTATTTTTAATGATATTTTAAAAAAAATATAAAAATACCCTTTTGTAGATATCAGAGTCAATAATATCTCTTATAGATTTTATAGTGTTTTAATTAGACATAGTCTATTATAATTAAAAAATATTGCAAGTAGGTATTTTAACAGTCAAGGAGATGTTGATTCGGAGAAAGAAAAAAATAGTAAAACATATTAAATAAATTTGAAAAAAATATGGTGCACTAGAAGAGAGAGTCCTCTTCAAGAATATATATTTCTTTTTTTGATTGGGATATATTTGTTATGAAAAATATGGCGGGAGATGAAAACTGTTGATTTTAGGTGAGCTGGAATTTGAATTGTTATAAAAGAGAAAATATATGTCACAAACCAATTTTTATTTATTCATGCACTAGCTATATATGTCATTTATAACATATTTTGAAATTAGGGGAAAAAGTGTTTATTTACATATAATTTTTTTGCGGGAACTAGACCCCTAATTTTTAGTATGTTTCTGCAACTGAAAAATCATCTTTAAAAATTAAAAAAACATATAAAAACTTATTCAAAAAAAATATTAAAAATATTAATCATAAAATTCATCCATTTTAGAACATTTTATTAGTTTACATCATCTTCAAATTCCAAACATAAATGTCACTTTTATACTATTGAAGTTGAACAACCTTGATTTTGTTAGCCTTTTCCTTTATAAAAGGGTGACAGATTATTGTGCTTTTACCCGGAAATATTCAACCTATTGGGAGAAAGCTCAAACATGGAAAGTTAGTGAGTTAGCACATAAAATGGATTCAAATAATGTATAAGCATGAAAAAAATAAAGAAATCTTCATAACATCAGATTAAGCTAAAACAAGTTATTACACCCTATTATTACTTGTTTGGTTTTCTCAAAAGGAAGGGTTGTGGATGTTCTCTCTCAAATACAAATGGATGAATCTCCAAATTATCATGCAACTATGAATTTAAGTTTGATGGAGAAGGAGAGATTCAAGATCTAGTATGAAGAACTAGTCTCAAATCCTCTTTAAAGATGATCTAAGCTATTAAATGATATGCAAATGTAAGAAAAAAACTAAGATTAATTCAGAAAGATTATACTAGCATGTGATTTCTAGATGATTTAAGCAAGAAACTAATATTGGAAGCATGAAAACAAGTATGAAATATAGAGCTAAATGAGCATGATAACAATGCACAATTGAAAGATGAAATGCAAGAAGAGGAGGCCTCTATTTATAGATTTTTGGAGGGAGGAAAGAGGCTTGGATGAGGTGGCATCTAAGTGGTATCCACATAGGATCCACATAAGGGGAACATAAGCTTAGAGGAGAGGTCAATTTGAGCATTTAATGCTTTGTGAGGCTCAAGGTTGCTCACACCTGTGTGAGAAACCTTGGAGAAAGTAGTGGGATACAAGGTTGTAAGAGCGTTTAAGGAAGTTGGTTGAGTTCCTTGGGATGGGTTTCTCACACATGTGTGAGCGTTCCATTAACACTAAAAAGGTTAGGAATCACTTTTTAAGTAGGATTAGAGGGAGATTAAGTGGGAAATTAGGTTTAGCAAGTGGATAGGTAGGAGTAGGGTAGGCTTCTAGATTGGATTAGTAGGTTTCTAGGCTAGGTTTAGATTATCATTCAAATTAGATTTGAATTAATTCCAGAAGAATTAAGAGGGTGGGGGAATTTTAATAAATTTGAATTTATTAAAAGGGGTTTTGAGACAAATGTATTTAAAAAATACATTATGATAGTATTTAGTTTGTATTTAAATACTAGTAGGAAAATTATTTAATTAATTAGATTAAATAGCTAGATGAATACATAGGAAATATTAATTAAATTGATATTTTTTGTCATTTACATTTTGCCCCTCTTTGATGCAGTGCTGCAAGTGGCATTGTATCAAAGAAAAGAATAACAAGTTTCCCCAGAATAATTTTGGTTTCTAGGAGTCGTGCTAAAGTGACAACGGTATGAGGTTTGCCCCCTCGAGAAAAGAACACAACAAGAAAAGCATTGTGGAATTTTCTTGAAAAATGACTCAAATGGGGGAGATGAGAGAAAGAATGGGTTGGAAAGAAGGTGGGCGGACAAGTGAATAAATAAAAGGATTTTAAAAAATAAAAAAGCAAGCATGAATCCAAATGAAGCTAATGGGACTTGGGGATTAAATTGTGTTGAATATTGGAGAGCACAACCTAGTTTGATATAGCAATGCTAGAGACCTACCAAGGTTATTGAGAACGCAAGGCCTTGTCACCAATGTTGCATAGGACTGACATAAAAAATACAAATAGAAAGAAAAATATCAAGACCTTGCCCCTAGTTTCACCATTCACAACACACCATGACATAAAGGATCGTGGAGACCATGAGTAAGTAGAACCAGGAAGCTCAAAAGATAAACAAAGATCCAAAAGTACCAAAGAAACAAGTATCTCATTCACCTTTTTTCATACGAAGGATGATGGATTGATGATTGACTTGATTGTTTTGATATGAGGAAGGATACATCCCGCAAAGAGAGATGATGGATTACTAAACTAGGGTTCCTTATGACAAGATAAAAATAAGACACGCAAAACTCAAAGGGGCTAAGGGATGATTGTCAAAGTGCTAGCTGGATAGGGAAAATGACCATGATGACACAAGGACTAGTTGGAAAAAGGATGGGATCTAAAAGAACATATGTAAAAATGATCCTAGGCAAAGACATGAACAACATTAAATACATGACAGTAATTTTAAGATGTACAAGGGCTAGGGGTGATGGATGAGATGATGGGGACACACATGATGTTTCCCTAGTTAGGCTACAAAGCCAAGATGAATGGATGATGGATGGGGTGTTCTTGATGTGAGAATAATGTACCTGAAGAAACACAAGGATTGGGAAGGATGCATCCCAATGATGATGATTTGATTTTTATTCTTGCAACAAGGTTGGGAACAAGACAAAGGGTGTGATTGGGTGGGCTGATTAATATTTTATTTTTTGGATAGCTGGAGGAGGTGGATAGGATTTGCATGTGATGGTAGATTGTGAGGAGAATTGGGATGAGAATATATAGAATTGGGTTCATGGGGATAGCCTAGAGATAGATAAAAATGACAAGGGATGCAGGAGGGATGGATAAATGGAGGAGTTTCTAGAGGAGGGGGATGTGGGAGCATTAAAAGACAAGGGTTGATGGATGAAATGATTTAGATGAAGGAATGGAGGAAGATAAGTATTAGAGATGATAGGTGGATGGGAGAGGAGGATTGGGAGATGAAAGGATTATGAATGAAGGTAAGTAATGGGAGATGTAAGGTGGATATGATAAGGTCTCCAAGGAATATGTCACCAAGGAATAAAATTCCCCCACTTAGGATATCTCATGCATGAGGAGGTAGCTAAGAGGGGTATAATGGAATGGAAGAGAGGACAAAAATAAGATGGAAGATAAGATGGTGGTTGAAGGATGGAGGGGGATGGAATATGGGAGGGTGAAGAGGTAAGGATGATAGGTGGATGAAAAGGATGATGTAGAAATGGATTCCAAGAGGTGTCCAAAAGCATGTATATATTTTATCTCTTATTTTTTTAGTAGGATCCCAAGAAGGATGGAGGAGGTGAAATGGATAAGATATGATAGGTATGGTAGAAAGTGAGATGGAGGAAGTGATGAATGGTTGCTATAAGGATTGACCCCAAGTTTGGAGAGAAACTGGGTGAAGGGATTATGCATGATGCCTATCTTCTAGGTTTTCATCATGGTACTTGTCCAAGGTGCTTGTTTGCCAAGTTTTCACCATTGGACAAATATTTCTCTTTAGTTTTTTTTTTTTGTTTTTTTTAAGAATTTTTTGAATTTTTGGAGGGGATTTTATGGATGGAATGATAAAGAGGAGATAGATAGAGGACTCAAGCATCAAGTTCAATATCAAGGTAATAGGAGCCCATTTGGAGTGATCACTAGATGTTGGTATAACCTTATTTGGGATGAGTAGCTTTATGAAATGACATGGATGAGATGGTTACGATGGGGGATATATGTGGGGTAAGGGATATGGTAGTAGGAAGTGTTTGGATGAAATGGTGGAAAGTGAGTGTGATAGGGGATGTTTTCAGGACCAACATTGGCATATGTTGTGAGGAGTGTGGAAAGAATGGGTGTGAAGTGGATGGTACATGTGGAGATGATGAAGGAATCATGGTAGGTAGTTTTGGGACATGAGGACCCAAAATAGAATTAGGGGATGGTGGAGAGGACTGTAGAGCTGGAGGATTAGTAACTTTGGATGCCATTGTGGATTTTTATTTTAGATGCATTTCATCTTTTTTCTTAGGGATTCACATAGTTTTTACTTTTTCTTTGGTGGGCTTTTGCGGCCTGTGGGATTTAGTGCATTTTTTGACTGAATTTTTCTTTGCTTGAGCATAGCTTTTGGAGTGGAAATGACAATCTTTAGATTGTTGATCTTTAGCTTTATGCATTTTTTATTTTGCATCCAAATTATAGTTAGTAGTATTGGAAGGAATATGAGAAGTTGTATGAGATGGAGGAATATGGATGGAGTGATGGAGGTAGCATGGTGGATGGGGTGTGCGGGTATGTGCCTTTGTTGATCCTAATTGGGAATGTAGGGGGTAGGATTTTTTATATGGGTTTTGTGAATGGAGGAATGAGTGGGATAAGATGGGGATAAAATTTTGGGATACAAGGGCCCAAAATGGATTTAGTATGTGGAGGATATGCAATGGTAGATTTTGGGACATATGAGCCCAAAATGGATTTAGAGGATGAAGGAGGAATGTGGTAGGTTTTCTTGGAATGCAATGATAGAGGAGGAGGGATGGAATTAAATGTTTTGGAGGAACGATGGGAAGATACAATGCTGGGTTTGAAAGCACGCTTAAATTTTGCATTAGTCGTACCAATATTTTTGGATGAAGGGCCTCGAGATGTGCAACCAAGACCACAAGATCGTGGATGTTCTTTGGCAGGGATGGGCTCTAGGGTACCTTTCTCATTTAGGCCTAAGCCTTTACCTTGATAATTTCATTTTTTAGCATTCGATCCAAGATAGGGTACTTCTCTCTTAGGGAACAAGATGCGATTCCATTATAAGGAGGAGTGTAAATAGTGGACATGAAATTTATTTCTTCTGCTTCAAGTGGACCACCATGGATGAATGTAAGTGGAACAAGGGGATAGAGTGATGGTGGTGGGATAGTTTGGATTAGAGGTGATAAAGGATCATTGAGTGGAGGAGATGGGATTTTGTGACTTTGACTCATATAGGGTAATGGTAATGGATCATGAGATGGACTAGGTAGACAGGTGGGATCTTGATTTGAAGGGGTGGGAAATGAATCATGAGATAGAGTTGATGGAAGAAATGGATCATGTAATGGAGGAAGAGGGATGGTGGGAGCTTGATATGGAGTGGATGGAATGATACAAGCTTCATTCAAGTCAATGGATGTTTCAACATGATTTTGGAAAATATCTTGACATGATTGGATTGGTGTAGATGGTGTGATGGGGATGTATGGATGGAATCTTTAGATGAGGTGGATGGAATGATGGGAGATTCTATAATTGGGATAGCAGGAAGAAGGGGGAACTCACGAGGTTCATTGGTTGGGGTGTGGATAATGTAAGAAGGAGCATATAGGTATGGGGATTGGATGGAGTCAATGGATGAGGGGACTTCAATGGTGTTAGGGGATGGAAGAGGATCAATAAGTGTGGGAGGTGGAAGGGAAATGATGGGCATGGGAAGTGGATGGGCCTCATCTCTAGTATCTTCACATGAGGGAGTGAGATGGAACGCCTCATTAACCTTAGGAGAGGTATTTTCTATTAGCTTCCTTGTGAAACTCCTTAGAGACTTGCATATTTGAGGTTGGGGTGGACAATTAGCATGTGTAGATGGTGGGAATATAGGGTAGTCCACATATGATGGTGTGGCAATGGATTATGAACTTGTATTATTGAATGATGGTGTAGAAATGGGTGTAGGAGATGGCATGGCTAGATAATTCACATAAGTGGGCATGGAGGTGACTTGTGAACTAGATTGACTAACTGATGGAGGAGGAGAAATAGATTGGGGTATGGCATATGAAGTGGATGTTAGGAATAATAGTCCACAGGACAACTGAGAGGGGGGTGAATTAGTTGTAGTATAGATTATTAATCTTTAAACTTTATAAATCAAATATGCAAATGTAAATGATAACACAGTAAATGCCAACACCATAACACAATATTTTTTTTCAAGGAAACCATGTTAAAGGTAAAACCCCGGTGGGAATTAACACCCACACATAATGTACTGAGAGTATAGTATCCCTATTAAAATATATTAGCCATGTTAGGAGCTTGTTTACAACATTACAGTACACAATCCCTGTTAGGAGATAAACCCTTCCAGGAGTCAAAGAAAATAGTAGGATCACTGCCAAGGCACAATTCCCAAAGAAGGTTGAATCCACCCTCAAGGATTTACAATCTAAATCAAGTGTATAAAGAAAATACATAATTTAGTGAACTGTCTGATAGCAACTGTCTTTTCTTGGTCAGTTCCAATGAAGTATCAACTATGCTCTGTATCTAGTAGTAACCAAGCTTTGTAGCTTCCACACATCACTATCCTTTATTCTCTACCACACCATCTCCAAAAGAAAAGATCACTCATATATACCCTCTTAAAATAATTCATTAGGCCGGCCAGTTAAGGTTTCCTAATGCATAATTAACCAGGTCAGCCAATTAAGGCTTTCCATCATACAAATAATTATATAACCCCTTGCTAAGATACACACGGTACCTATAAAAAGTAAACATCAACTATAATCCATTACATATACTTCCAGATCCGCAATCCATGCTCATAATTAATTTTACACGCTACATGTCCGAAGTCGGCCAGGAACTAGGTCTTCTCCAGAATACTCGCCACAGCTGACATCACCAGTATCTAAACAACAATCAAACTCAATCCATTACTCCAAAATATGTCATCTATCCACCATTAATCTTGCATCATCTAAAATATGTTCACCAGAAAGATATACTCGAAACACAGAGACTTGCTCTATCCAGAATCACAGTTACAATCTAGAAAACCAGTCTTCACCAAATCAACTGTAACATCCACAGTATGCAACATAAAGCCAAGCGACCTTCGGAACAAGGTCAACACACATCCTTCTACATAAATCCAACTTTGACCATTCTGAATCATTTGTATAGTGTTTGTACAGATGATTCACATCCATCTGATATACTTTAAAGTCTAGCCTTTTTTTCTTACCACTGTACCTTCCTCATCCATCTTTTTTCTGAAAACCCATTTAGTGCCAATCACATTTTTGTTCTTAGGTCTTGGAACCAATTCCCAAGTATTATTTTTCTTTATTTTTTCTAGTTCTTCTTCCATGGCTTTAGTCTAAGATCCATCTCTACATGCTTCATCAGTAGTCTTTGGCTCAACTTGAGAAATAAAAAAAATTTCATCTCTAGCTTTGGATCTAGTCATCATCCCGTTGTTTGCATCACTAATAATTTGATCTTCAGGATGGTTCTTCTTGACATACCTTGGTGTTTTCAATATCTCAGTAGCTTTAGTCTATTCTTCTTCTTCAATCTCATTCTCGATCATCAAAGGACCTTCAGGTTTAGCATCAACCTCCTTTGTTTCTGTTATCTAACCACAATCATATATCCTTTCCTAAATTTGAAACTTTTCATCTATCCTCACATTGGCACTTTCAATCAATTTCCTCAATATCAGATTGAAACATTTATATGCTTTACTCTTAGTGGAAAAACCAAGAAATATTCCTTCATCACTTCTAGCATCAAACTTTACTATCTCATCATCTCTCTTGATATAACATTTACTTCCAAATATTCTAAAAAATTTCATAGTAGGTGTATGATCAAACCATAATTCATAAGGATTTTTACTTGTACCTTCTCTGATCTGAATTCTATTCAATGTGTACACAACAGTTCCAACTACTTTTCTCTAGTGAACATGTGACACATTTCCTTCTAGCAACATAGCCCTTGCAACATCTAATATGGTTTTGTTTCTTCACTCTGCTATCCCATTCTATTGTGGAGTTCTAGGGGCTGAATTTTGTCTGTGTATTCCATTTTCTTCACAGTATGTATTAAATAGCTCTACTGTAAAATCTCCTCCTCTGTCTAATCTCAAACACTTCATCTTTAAACCAGATTCATTCTCAAATTTTGCCTTGAATAACTTGAACTTGTCAAATGCTTCAGATTTCTCGCTCACATATGTAACCCACATCATTCTTGAAAATTCATCAACAAAAAGTATAAAATACCTTTCACCATAGTATGATCTTGTTCCTGTAGGACCACACAGATCTATATGCACTAGATCCAACTTCCCTTTTGCTGAATAATATTTTCTCTTGAAAGTACTTCTAGTCTGTTTCCCCATAACACATTCTCTACACATAGTGTTAGATGGCTTTAAAATTCTAGGTAGATCTCTTACTGATTTTGTCATACTTGCCTTCACAATGTTATCACAATTAACATGACAAAATCTTATGTTCCATAACCAACTATCATCAACCTTCGCAATAAAAAAAGAAGCTTCAGATGTGTTTAGCTCAAATACATTACCTCTGGATTTAGTACCTAATGCTATCAAGTCTCCTATTTTAATCTTGATAGAATATTTCCCATTAATGAAGTTCAGTTGATAGCCCTTATCCACTAGGTGTCCAACACTAAAAAAATTATGTTTAAGTCCATCAACAAGTAATACATTGTCAGTGTTAGTCTTTCCATCCAAAGAAATAGATCCAACTCCAACAATAAGTTTAGGACTATTGTCAATAAATCTAACAACACCACCATCATGTCTTTTCAAACTCACAAACTTGTTTTTATCTCCAGTGATATGATGTGAACAACCACTATCTATGACCCATTCATATTTATTTTCAACTTGGGATACTAAGGATTTTTCTTCATGCATAGGTTCATCATCCTTAATAGAAATAAATCCAATTTCATCATAGTCATCATCCTTATCATCAGATATACCCTCACTAGCATAATAACATTCCTTGTCCTTTGAGTACTTAGACTTGAAAAACTTAGGTTTGTGCTTTGGAATTCTTGTAGGAAATCTAGATGCAAAATGACCGATCTTGTTACATGAAAAATATTTCAAATGTAATTTGCCTTCAAATTTACCCTTACCTCTCTTTTCTCTTCTAGAGATCAGTGCCACAACTTCATCTAGCTTCCTTTCTTCTTCCTGTATTTTTCCCCATTAATCAGCATAGGCTCCAAGTTCTTCTCTTAAATCACTACTGCTCATGCTTACATTTCCAGGTAAGGTCCTTTTGTTCTTGTGCATGGTTTCCTTGAATGTTGACTCAAATTTAGGTAAAGTGTCTCCCAATTCCGCGGCCTCAAATGTATTTAGCTTTCCAATCAACATCTCTCTGGTGAAGTTCAGTGTCAAAGGTATGATCTCCTCTATGGCCTGAAATTTAGTTCTATATGTAGGTGTCAAAGATCTGAGTATCTTTGCAATCACTTCTTCCTCACTGTAATTTCCTCCAAAGTTCCTAATACCGGTAACCACTTTAGTAATTCTATGTGCATATGCTCTGATGTTCTCATCTTCTCTCATATTCAGTGATTCTATTTTTTCCTTCCAATTCTATAACTTTGCTTGCTTTGTAAACTTGTCTCCAACATATAGTGCTTCTAGTCTTGTCTAGATTTCATGTGCAGAGTCCAAGTCTTTTACTTTAGTAAATTATCCTTCTAATAGTGTGCTGATCAAAGATTCCCTTGCAACCATATTACATGAAAATATCTTCTTTTCATCTTCAGTGGCTTTCTCCAATTCATCCTTAGTTGCTACCTTTTCTTTCTTCTTTGTTATCATCCAGTAATCAATTCCCAGACAGCAAATGTGTTCTCATCTTGTTCTGCCCACTTTCAAAGTTTTCAGGATCAAACTTTGGACTATCCTTCCTATAGTAAGTCATCTTCAGGATCACCTCAAGTTGTTAAACTTTCTCTCTGAAGATCAGTTGCTATGATACCAATTGTTAGGAATAACAGTCCATAAGACAACTGAGAGGCAAGGTGAATCAGTTGTAGTATAGATTATTAATATTTAAACTTTATAAATCAAATCTGCAAATGTAAATGATAACACAGTAAATGCCAACATCATAACACAATATTTTTTATCGAGGAAACCCTGTTAAAGGTAAAACCTCGGTGGGAATTGACACCCACAAATAATGTACTGAGAGTATAGTATTCATGTTAAAAGATATTAGCCCTGTTAGGAGCTTGTTTACAACATTACAGTACATAGTCCCTGTTAGGAGTCAAAGAAAATAGTAGGCTCATTTCCAAGGCACACTTCCCAAAGAAGGTTAAAGCCACCCTCAAGGATTTACAATTCAAATCAAGTGTATAAAGCAAATACACAATTCAGTGAACTGTCTGATAGAAACTATCTTTGTTTAGTCAGTTCCAATGAAGTATCAACTCTGCTCTGTATCCATCATTCAACAAGATTTTCAGCTTCCACACATCCTTTATTCTCTACCACACCATCTCTAAAAGAAAATATCACTCATATATACCCTCTTACAATAATTCATTAGGTCGGCCAGTTAAGCTTTCCTAATACATAATTAACTAGGTCGGCCAATTAATTTTTTCCATCATACAAATAATTATATAACCCCTTGCTAAGATACACACAGTACCTATAACAATTAAACATCAACTATAATCCATTACATATACTTCCAGATCCGTAATCCATGCTCATAATTAATTTTACACACTACATGTCTGAAGTCGGCCAGGAACTAGTTCTTCTCCAAAATACTCACCACAACTGACGTCACTAGTATCAAAACAACAATTGAACTTAACCCATTAATCCAACATATGTCAGCTATCCACCAGTAAGCTTGGATCATATGAAATATCTTTGCCAGAAAGATATAATCAAAATATAGAGACCTGCTCTGTCCAAAATCATAGTTATAGTCCAGAAAACCAATCTTCACCAAATCAACTGTAACTTCCACAGTATTCAACGTAATGCCAAGCGACCTTAGGAACAAGTTCAAAACACATCTTTCTACATAAATACAAATTCAATCATTCTGAATCATCCGTATAGTGTTCGTACACTCCTTCCAGTCAAGTAGCCAGTCTGTCTTCTCCATAGAAATACATGTTGACATTAGTGACAAAACATGAATATCAACAACATGATCAGTAACCAAAACTGATATCATCCAACAGTGGATTGAGAGATTTAGGTGGATTATGGAAGGGGATTTGTGTTAATGTAGGTAGGAATGGAAGATGGTAGATTGGAATAAGATGGAGGAGAAAGGTAGGATAGAGTGGATGGTGGATTAGTAATAGCATAGGGATTATGGCGATGGATTGAAGGAACTAGAGGAGTAAGATTATGGATTGCAAAATAGGTTGGAGGATAAGGAGATGGAGGATTTGGATTTAGGATGTTGCTGGTAGGTTCATTATGGAAAGATGGTGCTTGGGATACAACTATGGGAGAAGATGGAGACATGAATTATGTATGAGTGGAATATGTGGGTAAGGGATAATGAGATGGTTTTACCTTGTCATGGGTAGAGGAAGGATAAGAAATGGGAGGTAGATTAGGATTGGATATGATGTGTTGGGGTAGAATGGATATGACAAATGGATGTGATGTTACATGATTTATTTGATAAGTGGGTTGTGGTGAGGAATATGAGTATTTAGGGGTTGGATTATTGTGAGTTGTGCATGAGTTGGATGGATGTGATTGATAGGTTGGTTGAGTTGGAGGTATGATTTGAGGACCACGGTTTAGTATTTGAAAGTCCTCAACCATTTTGTGTAATCAATCCATATTCATGATGTTTAGATGTGCGGTTTGGATTGGATTATAATGATAATGATGTGATTAGATTGGATCAAGGAAGATTGATGAGATTGGATGAAGAGAGGTTGATGCTGATGTGGATAGATGGAGAAATAAAATGAAGCTAGATTGGGGATGAATTAGGATAGAATAATGAGGATGGATGATTTTGAGGGCATGGCCTCAAAGATGTTGTTTTGATGTTGGATGTGAGGGAAGGGCCTCAAGATTTTATTTGATGTTGATTATGAGGTTAGGTCCTCAGGGCTTGATTGATTTGATTTGGATGATGATTAAAGTCCAAAGATTATGATGGTGCTCCTAAGCCAAAAGTGGAAGAATTTAATGAAATATGAAAGGCTAGATTGATAAAGGATTGATCAAATGATGGAGGAAAATGTCTAATTTAGGAAAATTGATTTGATGGACCTTTAAGAAACTGAAAATGATGGATTTTGGAAAATGAAAATCTCAGGTTGGATATGACAATTGGTGAAACTAGGGGAATTTCTAGGTTTTTGACTGAGTCCGACTAATGTGGATTTAACTTGGTTGGATTTTGTTTAATGGCAAGAACTAGTTTCAGTCACACATCAAAGGCATTGACTGCACTAAGTATACCTTGATTTAAACAAGAAATTCCGTGTGTCTGAAAAAATCCAACAAGGGACAAAGGAACTTTGAGGGATACAATAAAGTATGACGATTTTGATGAATGTGAAATTTGGATACGTTTAAGTCACCAATGTTTTGAGAACAATCAAGCACATGCCTACCTAATGAATATGGATTAGCTTGAAAATATTTTCTCACAAACGTAGGTACACACACAAGAGCTAATCAAAATATGACCATCACCAAGAACACAATGGCTCCAGTCATGATGTTGTATTATCCAAATCCAAACGCTCAAGGTGACATGAATGCGCGAGTGATCTTGGGGAGGTTACTATCCTCCTTCCACAAACATTATTGAGATTTTGGAGGTGAATCAGGTAGGTTTCTACTTTAACGGTTCTTAGTATGGATCTTTGTTCGAATATGTCCTTTGTGTCCATGCAAGCACGATTGAGGTGTATATCCCCACAAAGCACTTTGGAACAAGCAATCATGTCAATGTGATTGAGACCTTGTGGCCCTACTTTGTGTTAGGCGTGAGTTGAGTACAAGCTCAAATGATATCTGAATCCCAAGGCTTTGGCCCCAAAGAGTAAATTTTTTTAACATGAGTTGGAGTGGTGTGGCTAACACATCATTCTCACATGGGTCATTCCAAAGAGATTTTTTCCTCGACCGACAGGCCCAACTAAAGGATCAATTTTAAAAGCATGGATTGGAAATGAGAGGAGTCTAGATTTCTGATTTTCCCACAATGGGAAAAGAGCATACTCTCCTATCCAATTTTTTTTTCTCCCAAACACTCAAGCACGTGGTTAATTCCCAAAAGATTACTTGCCCAATGAAAACCAAGTATGTCCAGGTTTTTTATCTTCCCAAAAGGAAAAAGAGCATAATTCCCTAATACTTGATTTGTCTCACACAAGAAACCTCCTAATTAAGCTATATTCCTAGAAAACACTAATCAAGCACGATCATTTGGTTGATTTAATTTGGGCAACCTGTAAGATAATGTGAGTTGTTTCAAATGATTTTCTTTGGCAAGCGGATTGAAAAAGGATCAGTTAGTATTTTTCCAAGTGTTTGGCCTTTGACAAGCATTTTGAATCAAGAAAAATCACCAAAAGATTTTTTATTAACCATAAAAATATGTAAACTGGGCACATATGCCTATAATAGGCAGAGACGATGATTCATTTAGCATCTACTAATGATAGGGTTAGCAAAATAAATTTGAAACAAATAATTAAAACAATATCAGTGGAGACACCAGTTCAGGGTGCATATGCTGATTCAAGTTTAATAAGCCCAAAATGACAAAGAACAAAAATTACTAGGGCATAGATGCTGATTCATGAATCAAAGTCTCTACATATGCTGATTCATGAATCGGTGTCCATGCATACATTGATTTGTGAATTGGTGTCTGCGCATATGCTAATTCTTGAATCAGTGTCTATGTATACGTTGATTTTTTGAATCGATGTCTACACATACACTGATTCGTGAATTAGTGTTTGCACATAGGCTGATTTGTGCTAGAATGTGTATGAGGAAACCTTCAACCTATTGGGAGAAATCTCAAACATGCAAAGCTAGTGGGTTAGCACATAAAATGGATTCAAATCATGTATAAGCATGTAAACAACAAAGAAATCTTCATAAAATCAGATAAAGCTAAAACAATTTATTGCACCCTATTATTAATTACTTGTTTTATTTTCTCAAAAGGAAGGGTTGTAGATGTGCTCTCTCAAACACAAATGAATGAATCCCCAAATTATAATGCAACTATGAATGCAATTTTGGTGGAGAAGGAGAGATTCAAGAGATAGTATGAAAAACTAGTCTCAAATCCTCCTTAAAGATGATTTAAGATATGAAATGATATGAAAATACAAGAAAAAAACTAAGATTCATTCACCAAGATTATACTAGCATGTTATTTATAGATGATTTAAGCAAGAAAGTAATATTGGAAGCATGAAAAAAAGTATGAAATCTAGAGCTAAATTAGCATGATAACAATGCACAATTGAGAGATGAAATGCAAGAGGAGAAGGCCTATATTTATAGATTTTTGGAAGGAGGAAAGAGGCTTTGACGAAGTGGCATCTAAGTAGCATCCACATAGGAGCCACATGTGCGAGCTTTCCATTAGCACTAAAAGGGTTAGGAATCACTCTTTAAGTAGGATTAGAGGGAGATTAAGTGGGAAATTAGGTTTAGCAAGTGGGATAGGTAGGAGTAGGGTAGGCTTCTAGATTGGATTAGTAGGTTTCTAGGTTAGGTTTAGATTATCCAAATTAGATTTGAATTAAATCCTAGTTTAGAAGAATTAAGAGGGTGGGGGATTTTTAATAAATGTAAATTTATTAAAAGGGGTTTTGAGACAAATGTATTTAAAAAATACATTAGGATAGTATTTAGTTTGTATTTAAATAATAGTAGGAAAACCATTTAAATGATTATATTAAATAGCTAGATGAATAAATAGGACATGTTAACTAAATTAATATTTTTGTACGTCTACACATCTCATATGACATATTTTGTGATACTTAAAAAGGATCCATACTTATATTTGTTGATGATGTTATCTTACCACTAGGGGAACATTAGGGACATCTTATGATCCTTTATTTTTGTGTGTTTAAATGTTTATCTTTTGAATATTTATTTATACATTTGTTTGATTATCACATGATGTCATTATTGACATCCATCACATGCTTGATCTAATTTTTCCTTTCTCCTTACAATTCCTTGCATCATTTACAAGAAGCTAGTTGGGGGGAGGGGGATTTATGACCATAATGTTGCTTCATGATTGTGTTCATAGTTGTGAATTTATAAATTTATAAAAAATTTCTAGTACCAAATTTACCTTCATTGTCTTTTTTTGGCATACTATATTTTCACATACAATCAAATTTCTTACCACTCTTTCTATAGAGTCTAAATATTTCTTACATGGTCTAGGTCCTTTTAAACCTTTTCTACTTATTAAATTTATTTCATATTTTTTCTTAGGTATATCCTTAATAGTTTTGACCCTTAATATAAATTGTATACACACAAGATTCTTTCTTATGTTGCGAGCCTTAATAATTTTGTAACCCTTATGTATTGACTAATGTGTATGTCAACAATAATGTTTTTGATTAATTACAAAAACAAGTTTTGAAGGGACCCGACACCCTTTACAAACATGTTACATTAAGATAAGCAAGAAAAACATCCTAGAAATATCGTTGCCAAAAACCAGCAGACACCCAGCATTGCAAAACTAGCAACAAGCACAACCAACCAAAAGAAAAACCAAAAGAAAGAGACACAGGGAACCAAGACTAGGCTAGGTCCCCTAGGGTACCCGCCACCTCCATTTTGAGGTTATAAATCTTCTGAATGACCTCCTTGAGATCCAGAATCTCCTTCAGAACAAAAATTGCGTCAGAATCTAGATGAAATTTTTTTTTCTCAGTGGAAGAGTTCTCCATCTTTTCCACTAGGTTATTGAGATTCTTAACAAAAGATTTGATGCTCTCATTACTGTTCTGCAGAATCTTATTTAGCATGTTCTCCTTCTTCTCTAGTATGGTATATAGACTTTCCAATCTTTCCTCCAGAGAGCAGGCAAACTTGTTCTCATGGTCCATATTCTCAATCATAGAGGATAGGGCACGATACTTGAAATTAAGGCTCTTAATATCATGGAAAGTCCATCTATTAAGCCGATAAGAGTACAAGGACATAGCCTTAGCCATTTTAATAACTCCAAAATTAGGTTCCCTCTTATCCTCCATATCCTCAATAAACAACTGAACACTATCTTCATTTTGGTTCAAATTCTTACTAGAAGTTTGGGCTTCTTTAGAGTCCTCGGTCTTCTTTTTAGTTCCTTCAAGAGAGATCGACATATCATGCTCAATAGAGCTTGTATAGTTGAACAGGATAGGGAATTCCTCCTTAGCCACACTCTTCAAGTTTTTTCATGAGATCCATCGAGATAGGGCTTCTATTCTTCACAGAGGCACCAGGCACAGGCTCCTATAGAGCTTCAATATTCTTGAGAAGGCATTGATCATAATTCCCTGGTTTATCAATAACCTAACCAAAACCAACATTATTAGGGTTATCAAAACTCATTTTATCTTCCTCATCTTTGTCATTATCATCCTCATCTGTGTCTATTCCCTCCTCAATATTTTTGTTTTTTGGAATATCAATTACACACTCCTCCTCACCTTCATCATCTTCAGTTTCCATGCCCTTATCATTATTGGAGTCTTTATCCTCCAGGATACATTTAGGTTTTTTGAAAGAAATAGGGGACGTCATGTTCCCACTTCTAGACTCCTCCACCTTCCTTTTTAGGTTCAACTGACTTTTGTAACTTATTCAGAACTTTATCCTAACAATACTCAAAGATCAAATAGAAATATTTGTGTGGGAGTTTCTAAATAATCTTATATCAACCATATTCCATCTCCACAAAGCTCAAGAGTCTAAAATCACTTGCTAAATCTATTATTTTCCACCCTAATTCAAATCTATGAGGTTGGAATTGACCAAAATCATTCTATAGTTGCATATTTCAAACTAAATTTTTAAAATCAAAGTGGCTTAAATTAGACTCACTTTTGTTCCTTTATTGGTCAATTTGACTCATCTAGAATAGAATAATCTAGTGTGCACATGCACTAAAAGTTAAAATATTATGACATTAACATCTTAGGATCATATTATGTGATTGTTTGTTGTCTTCATTATTTTCCACCCTAATTCAAATCTATGAGGTTGAAATTGACCAAAATAATTCTATAGTTGCATATTTCAAACTAAATTTTTAAAATCAAAGTGGCTTAAATTAGACTCACTTTTCTTCCTTTACTGGTCAATTTGACTCATCTAGAATAGATACAATCTAATATGCACATGCACTAAAAGGTTAACATTGTGACATTAGCATCTTAGGAACATATTGCGTGATTGTTTGTTGTTTTCTTCCTTGTTTAAATGATAATTGAATTGAACCACCTAAGGGTTTGATGAAAGGAAAATATCGTAAATAAGAAAAATATTTAATGTTTATAAACATTTTTAGTCAGCTATTGTAGGTCACATATGAATAGGTGAATAGTAAATGAACAAGCCCATAATTGGATCTAAATTTATAATTGTGACTCCAATTTTATTAGTGCCCTTGTGAAATTCAACCAAATATTTGTGTAATAATTTTTTTGTGGTTTTGTAACACTTTTAATATACCCTAATTTTTACTATATTACAAATTAATTAGCAACTTTCAACCTAATAAAAATACACATTAAATTTAACATTAAGGAACCTATTTTTAATTTCTACATTAATTTTGATATTTCTTACATTATTAATGTCAAAGGAATTCCATAGTTTTAGCAAGGCATAGAGTATCATATTGTGACCATATAAATAAAAACCCTTAACTTAAATTTAACAAGTGCTTGCATGTCAAAGAATTAATATTTTACAATAAATATATATTGATATTCATAAACATTATAAATATCTTAAAATGCTTATAAATAAAAAATTGGGAACAACAATGTGCACAAATTCTATGAGTGCAATAAAGATTCATTGGTTTCAGAATTAGATGGAGAGTGTATGGCGTCTGTGCGTGGGCTAGGGGAAACCCTAGTTGCACTTTTTCCTTGTCTAAGAGCAGTTTTTTGCATTTGTGAATTGACTTAGTGTGCACGGGGGAGGTTGTTACTGGTGCTAGGGGCTGTGTTTATTTGCAGGGAGCCATGAGTTGACTCTCATTTTTCTTTGTGACCATTTTCCCTATTTTATGCCTTGGGTTTTGTGGTATGAAGCAATGACAATTTGTTTTATGTGTAGGGTTTTTTTTTATGTCTCTTTTTTAATGTGTGTGGCTTATTCTTCATGTTTTGTTTTCTGCTTTGAGCATGGCAGGGATAGGTGTTGCCCCATTTTCAATGGACATGACTATGATTGGTTCTATACCCTCTTCTTCAGGGGATGCTACTAAGGTTTTGGGGGAGGATTTTGCAAATGCTAATATCTCTTCTCGTATCAAGAAAGTGAATGGACACTTGGCTAGGTGCCAAGATTGTCCTATTTTAGTTATACAACCAAAGACTATTTCAGATAATATTCATATTGGTCAGCTCACTCTCTAATTTATAAATTCATGGGGCTTAGGCTGTCCTTACCGGTCTTAGAGATGTGGGCGCGACATGTCTGGAATCCTGAAGGGGATATGGAGATCTTGCTGATAGATGATAATTATTTCATAGTTTTCTTTTCATACATGTTAGATAGACAAGGATTTCAAGGGAGGTCCATATTTCTTCAACAAGATCTGGTTATTTGTCAAACACTAGCATGCAGGGTTTAATTCAACATAGGAGCTTCCTTCTAGAGTCCCACTTGTTATAGTAATAAGGTATTTTGCTTATTAATTAAATCATGTTGATTTAATAATTAAACCACTTATTATCTCTTTAGTGCTTAAGATAAACTTAGGAATAATAATAATTAATTAACTATTAATTATTATTTATGCAACCTAAGGTTTATTCTTCTTAGGTTTTGATCTCCTTTTTATAAGGATTGATCTCTTGTAATTATTAATCATTGCATTATACATTTTTGCCTCTGGCTTTCATAGCACTTCTCCTGTGTTTTCATTTTCTCTTATTCGTGACGAGTATTTGCATACAGGTGTTCACTGGGTTCTATGAGAATTCACCATTTATGAATTCTAACATGGTATTAGAGCTTTAGATGTGCAACTTCTTGTTCATTTTTTGAGGGATCTTGTCTTGAAAGCTAATTATTTGTGCATTTTCAATCTCTTTTGACCTCACCATTAAATCCAAAATGCTAAAATTAGTCAAGATCGACTATAAGTTTGTCTTTTTTGGACACACAAAGTCTGATTTGTGAGGGTTTGAAGGTTGTTTTTTTCAATCCAAGGGGGTACTATGTTTGGAGCACTTTGGGTCCAAATGGACCTCACCATCAGCTTCAGAAGGATGATTTGATGAATTTTGATATAAAATTTGACCTATTTAGGTCACCAAAGAATCTGGACCAAAAATTTTCCTGGACATAATTTTCAAGAAGAAAATAAAAGTAAAAAATAAAAATTGGATTTTTTTATTTTTTAATAAAAGTTTTTCAAAAGTTTTTTTAATAAAAACTTTTAAAAATCTACGTAGCTTTATTTATAACAAAAAATTATTTTTTGCATACTTTTTAAAAGTACAATGTAGGAAAGTATGCCTGCATATGCTGACATCAGAAACCACTATTCTAAATTTGACGTTCATGAACCCGTCAACTAAGTTTGGCACTTTTGTCGTAAAGAGCAGCTAGTGGTATTTTGGTCATAACTTGTTCATATGAGCTCCATTTTTCACAAACGAGATATAGTCAAAAAGCTCTTTCCGAGCCTCTTCTAATTTTTTTGGTCTAATTTCCAGATTTTTTTGTTTTCATACCTTTTTACACAGTTAAAAACAAAAGATGTTGTTTACGCTCCGAGAGGCATAACATCCACTTCATGGCTCCATTTTTTGCAAACGAATAGGCGTTGGAATGGTATTTTAGTGATCTTTTCATATCTGCAAACTATTTTATCATGAAATG
>MU224863.1:878681-926181 GCA_018584345.1 Thuja plicata | reverse complement strand
ATAGTCTTTATTAAGGAAACAAATTTGATAGTGGATAATTTGTTCAGAAGAGCTCCTAGTGTATGACCCCTTGGTCAATCACTGACAAGGTGTGGGAGCTCATGACAGTTTAGGAGGGGGCTGCTTGCTTCTGAAACTGAAATAAAATTTCCCCTTTCTAGTGGATTTCTAGTCGTTCTTCCATTTCTATGGTTGCTTCTATATTTGAGATAGAGGAACTATACCTTTTCTCTAATATTTATGCTCCCACTGATCTTTTGGGTAAGTTCCATCTTTGGTCTCACATTAAGTCTTTTCTTTCCCTGGCTCCTTTCCTCCCCTGTATTGTGGGTGGGAATTTTAATGTTGTTACTAGTTTGGAGAAAAAATGAGTTAGGTTAGTCATATTGGACCCTTCTTCAAATATGTTTAGTGATAATATTGACCTCTTGAACCCAATTGATGTGAAACCAATTAATGGTGTCTTCACATGGAATAATAGGAGAAGTGGTGTTGAGGCTATTTGTGAAAGGCTTGATAGATTTATGGTTTCGTGTTATTGGGTGAGTGATAGGTGGTCTACCAGCTCATAAATTATTGATTGGAGGGGTTTTGTTAATTAGCCTATCAAGCTCTCAACTACCTCATACAGAGTGTCCAAAAACCCTTCATTCAAATTTTAATTGATGTGGTTGGGGGATTTGTCTCTTCGGGATCTTATGCTTTCTTGGTGGTATGAAGGGATGCTTGCTCATAGTAGCGTCATGTATACATTTGGGAAGAGGCTCCAACATGTGAAATACAAACTCAAGAGGTGGAATAAAGAATGTTTTGTAATTTTCACTCTCAGAGGATGGCTTCACAATCTAAGTTGGACAATATTACACGTCAGATTCAAGATCAAGGGATGACTCCTAATCTTAGTATAGTAGAGTTGTTGGCCCTTAAGGAGTTGGAAGAGTGGGATTTGCATGAGGATATTTTCTAGAAGTAGAAGTCTCAAGTTTATTGGCTTTAGGAAGGAGATAAAAATAAAACCTTTTTTCATGATTATGTTAAGGCTCAGAGGTATGGAAACTCTATTATGTCTCTCATCTCTTTGGAAGAGGTTCAACTCTTTTCAAGCGATGATATTTCTAGGGAGGTTATCAATTACTTCTTAAATTTGTTCACCAAGGATGCTCCCATATATATGGAGGAGGAGAGGGTCATTTTAAGTTGTATCCCCTATTAGTCTCGAATGAGATGAATGATGCCCTCATGCAACTCATTATGTTGTCAGAATTGGAAGAATTTGTGTTTCATATAAAAAAGGTAAGGCTCCTAGCCTAGATGGGTTTTCGATTGTATTATTTCAGGAATTCTAGGAGATCATAAAGTTTGATCTTTTAGAAGTAGTTTAGGAATCTCATGGGAACAAAGAAATGCTCAAGTCTATGAACTCTACACTTTTGTCTCGCATTCCTAAGAAAGATGGGGCTAATATTATGGATCAATTTAGGCCTATTACTTGTGTAATGTGATCTACAATAACATTACTAAACTGATTTCCAAAATACTTAAGCCATAATTTAGTGCTTTAATATTGGAGGAGTAAGGTGGTTTTCTTGGAGGGAGATAAATTTTGGATGGTTTTGTGATAACAATGGAATCTATTAATTCTATGGTAACCTCTAAAGAGAAAGCTATGTTTATTAATCTTGACATGGCTAAAGCTTATGATTGGGTGATTTGGGAGTTCTTACATAAAATCATCTTGGCCTTTTCTTTTGGAGAGGAGTGGGTCAATTGGGTTCTTAGATATGTGACTTCTACTTCCTTTTTAGTTCTTATTAATGGGGAACCTTTTGAGTTGTTCAATGCCTCTAAAGGACTTCAACAAGGGGATCCTTTATCCCCCTATTTATGCATTATAATGATTGAGGGATTTGGAAGATTTATTAAATCTTATGTGATGCAGGGTCTTATCTAGGGCTAGAGTTGGAAATGTGCTTTGTATCCTTATTCTCATCTTTAGTTTGTGGATGACATTGCTTTGATGGGCATGGCCAGAATCAATGAGGTAGTGAATTTTAGGAGATCCTTGGACACCTACTTGAAGGCCTTAGGTCAGAGAATTAATGAATCCAAATGTTCTATCTATTTCTTTAATACTCCTCACCTTATTTAGATAAATATTGGTAGGATACTCATATTTTAGATTGGTTCTCTCCCCCTGATGTACCTTAGGATTCCTTTGGCCTTGGGATCCCAATGTAGAGATTTCTGGTAGGGCAGTTTGGACAAGTTTCAAGGTAAGGTTAGTCATTGGAATTTTAGATGGCTTTCTTCTGTTGGGAGAGTGATTCCATAGGGTCTTCACTAAAGGGGCAATACAGTGCCACGTGAATTCATATTAACGAGTTTAAAATGGGCAAAAAAGGGGGCAATATATTGCCTAAATAGGGGAGGGGTTTTTTATTGGGTGGAGGGTGGGGGTTTATATAAGAAGATGGGTGTGGGGGTATTGGGTGGGTATTGAAGGGGGGTGACAAAAAAGGAGTTTGGGGCAATATTATTTGAAAATAGGGGATTCTTTAGTATGCCACAAACACATGTTCTATGATTTGGGTTCACTAAGTGAAGCCCCTGTGAGTGATTTTCCTAAAGAACACGGTGTAGGCGCTCCCTATATATAAGAGTTTTGTGTAGGTTCCTCCCTCTAACTTTTTAAGGGTGTTTGATGCTATTTCCTACCAATTTTTATGGTCTAGTAGTGTTGTCTCTTCTAAGTGGAGCTTAGTCAATTGGGAATCTATTTGTAGACTGAAGCATGTCAGGGGTCTTGGTCTTTGGTTTGTTGGTCTGGTTGGCACAACCCTGAAAACCAAGCTGTATTGGAGGTGGTGTACCTATAATGAGCAGGACCATGCTAATATTCTCACCCACAAGTGCTTTCCTAGTGTTGATAGCCATGTCGTGCCTTGAATTTTTTTTCTAGGTAGGGGATCTTGCATTTGTGACACTCTTAGAAAAGGTGCACAACTTATTAAGTATGACCTGTTCTGGATTTATAATAAGGGATCTGATGCTCTTTTTTGGTAGAACTCTTGGGATGGTCACCCTCCTATTCTTTCTAGTTCCCCCCAACTTCAATCCCTCTACAATATTTTTATTGATGTTGGTTGGGTTAGGGTGGATAATTTTAAAACCATTAAGCGTCATGGTCAGGCATAAATGACATTTTGGAAGAGCCACATGAATGGCTTGTGGGGGGCTCAGTTGAGGATCATATTGAACTGGCCAAAATATTACAGGAAAGATTACATAGTTCCCTTAAAGAGAGATACATTCTAGCTTGGGGTCCCAATTCAAAATGAAAATTTACGATTGTGGCAGGTTATGCTGTGCTAGACAGGAAATTGTATGGTCTGACAGATGTTCCTTGGTGGAAGAAGGTATGGAATAGCTCTTCTTGGCCTAAGTGTAATTTTTTCTTATGGCTGGTTGTTTAAAGGAAATTCCTTAAGTGGTAGAACCTTCGTTGAAGAGGATTTTAGGGACCCTCCATCTATGCTCTTTGTTTGAGTAGTGAAGAATGCAGTTCCCATTTGTTTTTTCAGTGCCCTTTCTCTAGAGGGATATGACATGGGTGGTGGGAGGCATGGCGACATGCCTATATTCATGCTACCTCCTTAATTGAATTTTAGGAGAGCATGGACAGACCTCCAACGAAGACAACTATTCTTCAGGTGGCTTGGGCTATTGGGATTGCTTTTATTATATGGAATCTTTGGTTGGAAAGAAATCGGAGAGTCTTCCATGACTCCAAAGTGGAGAGATTTCAATTGTGGAAGAAGATTGTTAACAGGCTCCAAGAGACTATCTCTGCAAAGTGTGATATGTCTAAAAATGTAGATCCCAGGGATTATGCTATTGTGAGGATCCTAAACCTCGGGGATATATAGAAAATGAGGCTACACTACTGGAAAAAGAACCTGACATGTTAAGCAAAGGATTTGTAGAGATGGGAGGTGGATTCCTCCTCCTATTGGTGTCTTGAAGATTAATACAGATGGATCCTCTCGTGTGAACCCAAGTCATGCTAGTATTGGTGGTATTGGTAGAGGTAATGACGAAGCTACTATTTTTTTCTTCTTTGTTTATAAAGGTCATCACTCTAATAATTTGATGGATGCTCTTGCTATTAAGACTACAATGGAAAGAGGATATTCTCTAGGATGAAGGAGGATTATCTGTGAGTTAGATTCTCAGATTATTGTGGATATGTTGAATAAACAGAGTTTGGATGATGTTAGTTGAAATTTAGCCTATGTGGTTAGACAAATTTTAAGTCTGTGTACTTCCTTGGAGTTTGCTTCCTTTTGTCATATCCCTAGAGAGTGGAACATAGTGGCTAAATTTTTGGCGAAATGGGCTTCAGAGAATGTTGATGGTTGGGATATTGAAGGGAGGGATGGTTTACCTTCTGACTATCTTGAGATCTTAGAGAGGTTAATGCTCGAGGATAGGATTATGTAGTGTTATTGTTGGAGGTTCTTTTGGGAACCTTGTTCTTGTTGCTTTTGTCTTGGTGGGCTTGAGGCATTTGCTTTGTATCTCTAATTTTGTTTGAATAAATATTTACCCTTTTTTTCAAAAAAAAGAAGATATGGTTACAATGAAATCCTAAATTTGATATATCTTGAAATGCAATCCAAATTTGATTTTTTCCATTTCAACTAGTCAAGATTTAAATCCACGCACGTGTGTGTTTGTATTCATTATTTGTACCACTTTTTTTTAATTCTTAGGCTAGGGTCTCCTGGATGAGGACTTCTTAGAATAAATAGTGAGATCCAACTTTAAGGACATGTCCTCCCCATGCAATTACTTGGCTTATTTTTTCTAGCAACTGATACTCAACATTTTGAGCAATAATTTGTGAAGTTGGCCCCATAGATGGTAAAGTGTACTGCTTATTTTCAAGTGTCCTTTAAATTGTATTTCTAAATAAAATTCTTAATAATATTCTTATAAAAAAAATTTAAAGGCAAAAATACAGACAATAAAAAAGAAGAGAAAAAAACATCCCCCTTTTTTCAAAGCTTACTTTCATTTTTTACTCCACAAAAATAGGCGAAGATTTGCTCCCTGAAAATTAATTTTTTTGTGGCATATCTTTTTCAAGTATAAATTAAGTTGGCACTTCTCAATTAATTTGGTAATTCTGATTTCTCTTGAATTCTACAAGTAGAGATCAAGTTAGATTTGGATTAAGCCAGGAATGATGCATCCATAATGGAACAATCTTAGATTTAGAATTACTTTGATTTTTAGATTGATATTGGCTTTTAGATTTGGTATTACTTTTTCTTGATTGGTTAGATTAGCTTTTTAATTTATAACAACTTGTAATTTAGATTGGCTTTGTTTTAATTTAGTTTTAGTTTTGTTGATAATTTAGATTATTAATCTAGGCTAGATTTGGTTATTAATTTAGATTATATTTTTTCAATTAGGTTATTTAAGAAAAATTATCTTTCAATGTGTTTTTAATCCTTTACCTATCTCTGATTTTAATATGAGTTTTCTTCTTTCTTTAAGATACTTGCATATAATTAAACTATTTGATACCATATTGTTCTCCTATTGTATTATTTGTCTTACACATACCATATTGTTCTCCTATTGTATTATTTGTCTTACACAAAGGTTTATATTATTGTTTTGGTCATCTAAATTATTTTTCTTATTTTTACATGTGAACATGCTAGCTACTTACATTTGAGAAAGAAGTAGGAATCAACTTCTAAATTATGGTGGCATTTTTTTAGGAATATTTTAAAGTTGAGTCTCATGAATTTAGAAGTGTAGTTCAACTTAAAAGTTTAAGCTCTATAATATAGAAAGCTAGTGGGATGAACTATATGGGCATATCCTTATGTGACTAAGCATATTTTGAGTAGCTTATTTATCTTAAATTATATTTTTAATTGAAATATTCAATAATAAATTTTCTAGAAAATTGCAAAAAATTTCTATACAAAGAAAAAAACTACTTAGTTTATTTATCTTAAATTGTATTTTTAACTAAATATTTAATAATAATTTTCTAAAAAATTGCAAAAAGCTTGAAACAAATAAAAACGAGGGAAAAAAATTTGTGTCCCCCTTTGATCGCACTTAAGCAACTACATATAAACAATTTCTAGCCCCACCCCATTCCACCCATTCAAAACTTCAGTCCTAAAAATGTAGCTAGACTACTATTATTTGAAAAAAGTATATATATATATATATATATATATAAGATACCTAAGACTTCAATCTTAGATACTTCTTTGAAAAATAATCTTATCATTTATTATGAATCAATAAATAAACATAATTTCTTTAATATTTAGTAATATTTTTTCAATAAATAATAACTTAAAAATACTATTCAAATTTTACATAAATAATATACTTTATATTTAATAGAAGTATAAAATCACTCAAATACTAAACAAAATGTACATTAAATTTATGTATTTATACATATAATTAATAAGAGAATTATGAATAAAATAAAATAATTCTTTAACAAACAAAATAATTTCAAATTGAAAATATTTGAAAAATATCTATACTAATTAATTATGTTTAGAAAATCTACATTAATTATTTATCTAGTTAAGATATTATAATTAATTATGTTTAAAAAATCTACATTAATCATTTATCTAGTTAAGATATTTTGACACTTCTATTAGGTGTATGGATTTGCTCAACTAAACATATGATATAAATTAAAAAATACAAAAGTTGAAGCACAAACAATAAATTAGGTGTAAGTTTTTGCATTTTTCAATTGATTTGTATGAGAAGTGTCAAAATTTCTATTTCTAGTACACTCATCCTCAAAAATTCTAATGCAATACCGTAACGTATTAGATTTATAGAATACAATATAATAATAAAATAATATGTTTTCGTAATTAATACATAATATATATTTTCAAATTAAAAAAAAAATAGAATTGTGTAGAGAAGCAACAGAATCATATTTTCATATATATTAAATTCATTTGAAATTATTATTTAATTATTAATTTGAAAAAAAAAAGGCAGACGATCGAGAACCAGCTTAAAAGCTTAGTAATCGTTTGAAATTGCAGTTACACCTTATCTTCTGGATATAGAAAGATTCGGCCTTGTTAGAAATATGACATTTGCAAAATGAAAAAAGCCAGGCAAACTCTTGCATGCATTTTGGTGGTTTAAAGATGTAGATTATTGGCGCATGTTTTGAAAATTTGGATTACGAAGCAAAACGGAACTCGGAGATCTCCTTGGGACATGCACATAATCCCGCTGCATTGCAAGAAGGGGGAATTTAACGTTCAACAAGCAGTTCATCGGAGCAATCAATGCCGAGGCATTTATTCTGACCTCAAAAAAGGTATCTTCAGATCCCCTTCTTTGATCAGACTTAGACATCTCAAGCTTTTCTGCAAAAACAGATCCAACAGTCTTCTTACACACAGCTTCCAAACTGATGTAAAGCCAAGAAATTAATTCTGCTTCATTATTGCAATTATTTAAGCAAGATTTTTCTCTGTTCTGTTCTGTATTTAAATATTTAAGAAGTTTTATTGAAGTATTTTTCATTTCTCAATGAAAGAGAAGAGATTTGTCTCTGTTCTGCACTGCATTGAAATATGCATTTTATGAACTATTTTTCAGTTTTTAATCAAAGAGAAGATTTTTTGTTTTTCCACATCTAAAACGTAGATTTTTCATTCACGTTTCGGTTGTAATGGCGACGGAAAAGTATATAGATCCTGTTCTAGGTGATCTTGCTGTTGCTGCTTATTTTTTATTTTTTTCAATATTTTATTGTACTGTGAGAAATTCTAATTATATTGAGTTTTGTAACACAGTTCTGCAGATGATTGGTTGGCAGTTACGAAGAATTGTGCATCATGTAAGTTTTCGCTACGGATTTGTGTTTTTTTTAATTGAAGCTGAGTTGAGAAGTAAAATGAATCGATTTTGTTACCAGGACAACGGAGGAAACTTCTCTGGATCTGAATCATTCTCCGGAACGAACCCGTGCTCCTAGTGCTGCCGTAGTTGAAGTGAATCAATGGAGACCACACACTTACGAAGATCCGCCGACTCCAATTGATTCCTCGCCCGATAGAGAGTTGAAGGGAGGAACTGCAAAAAGAGAGCCTAAAGATTGTACTGTTAACGAGGCGGAGGATGAGAAGGAGCAAAAGCGTGAGCTCATTTTGACACAAAGGCAAGATCACAATTGGCCTTTAACGCGAACAATGTCTTTAACCAATGACCTTCACGCTCATGCGGTGGCTGCTCCTGAGTCGGCATGGAATTTGTCTTCGTCTCAAATTGATGCATCCAACAGTAGCACTGCAGGCAGCGAAAATTTAGGTTTAGTCCATTTTCATCTTGTCCGTTCAATCTTGTTAAATTAGGCTCTGTTTTGTAAATTTACTTAAATTTTATATAATTAGATTCTGTTATGCCAGGAAATTTGCTTAAATTTTGTATGCCATAGAAATTAGCAGATAATTTTACAAATATAAATATTTTCTGTCAATTTTTTCACTAAAATTTGTTCATTTAAACTTTTTATAAAAAATTCTATTACTTTATAAGCAAGTTTAGATATTTATGGTAAGAATTCTATATTTTACCAATAACATTACAATGTGTTAGCTCGGAATAATGCTATTTTCGAATCTGAATTTCTGGTCATTTTTAAGATTTAAATCCTGAAAAAAATAATGAAAGTATGTTCCCTGCAAGCATTGCAAATGAAATTGCATCTGCTACGAGTATTGCTATTTTTCAATACAAATGAAAATTTGTTTGATCATAGAAATTGATATTTTTAAACTTGGCTGAAAACCTGGTCGCTAAATCTTTGAGATTGGCTGATAAGCCATTCATTTACAATTTTCCTTTCAATTCTCTGCTTTTAAATTTCTATATTTAAAGCCTAAATTTCCAGGCCCTGCAATATCTAAATGATTTGGATTTTTTTAATAAAAATTCTTCTGAGCGGTTTTCGTCCTTAAAATTTAGTGAAATCTTAAAATCTGATTAATTTAGATGGCTGTGCAATATCTTGAATTTTGAATTTTGGTTTACCTTAAAAAAATTTGCATCTCTCATGACGTTGCACAAAGGTCGGCTTTTACACGGCTTTGCTTTTCAATTTAAATTTCAACATAAAATCCTGTCAAATCAGGGGAAATTACTAAATTATTTCAGAGAGGCTAATACATTTCTCTGGCTATTCTGTGTTTAACTCTTCTCGAATTCAAATTTCTATGAAGGCTGTTGCACCTCTTTATCTTCAAAAAGCGGTTCAACACTTTTCCTTCCAATAGTTATTAACATCTAAATCCTGGAGTAGAACTTTTCCTACTTGCAATTTTGCAGAATTAATAATAAGTTATGTGTATGTTGAATAGAAAGTAATGTAAATGGTGTGGATAATGTAGACAAAAAAAAGCGCAGGGCTGAAGAAATCGAGGAAGATGCAAACAACAGGCCGTATGAATGCAGGTTTTGTGAAATGAAATTTTCAAAATCACAGGCGCTCGGGGGGCACATGAACCGTCATCGTCAAGGTAATCCATCTTTCATTACAATTTCTCCAAGAAGAACTCGCAGAATCTAATGCAACAATTTGAATATTGCATTCACTGGTTATGAATGTGCAGAAAGAGAAAGAGAACAAATACAACAAGCACAGGCTCTAATTTTAAATAACATGCATAACAACATTCAGCAAGGAGGAAACCTGACGTCTATGTTGTAAGTTCCCATCTATTATTCTGACATGTGAAGCTGCAAATTTTCAGTTGAACAGAGAACGCGAGAATCATCTCTGGAAATATATAATTAAATGATTTTGTAAATTTATCTGAATAATTTTTTTATTTATTTTTAAATTCTCTAGGAAAGATATGTGGGGTCCTATGGAAGGGGCTTAAGTTCTGTTTTTAAGGACCATGGTAATTATTTTTAAGGCTGCAGGATTAATTGGAATCTCTTCCTAGGAAATATGAGCCCCTATTTTTTAGATCTTAAAATTTGAGCAGTGAAAATAGGGTGGGGCTGGAAATTGTCCCATAAGAGATTATTCTGCCACATGTCAGATTTTGGAATGAAATTAATTATTTTAGCACAAATTTTTATTAGTACATAAATTTTGAAAGATAAAAGCTTCTTTAAATATGGGAACTAAATATTTAAGGTGAATTGAAGAATAAAATTTATGGGACTGCTGATTTTAAAATATTCCTAAAAATCCTCAAACAGCTCCAGTTCTATTTTTCTTTCTATGTAGAAACACCTTCCATATTTAGAAGTAATGTTCTTTTTATTGATTTTACTTGTGGAAGTGCAGTTTTTCAATTTCTAACACACGAGGGTCTGTTTGTTATTGGTTAAACAATACAATGTAATGCAGCCAGAACGGTATTCCTAAGTATCACAGGACACCTCCACTTCCAGTCCCATCCCAGTGTTCGGGAATACAAACACACCAGCAGACCGGCATCTACCATCATTCTCCTCTAAGCTGGAGCCAGGGAAGTTCCTCCATTTCATATGGGAAAATAACGGATAATACTAATTTTACAACAAAACAAGAGGACTGGCGATCTACAGCCTATGGGGCTTCCCAGAGCGATATGTCATTCTTGTCTCAAGGGAGGAACCAAGAGCTGATAGGAATGTCTTATGAAAGAAACACCCAGTCACCATCTAATCTGTTCCCTCCTGAAGCCAACACAGCAGGGGTTTTACCAGTGCATAGAGGCGGATTGCTTCAGAGGCAAGGTTCAGGGGCACACTCTTCCCCAGCAATATCAGGACTCACCGAAAGACGCTTCAACTCCACTTTTCACCAATCTGCATCCTACCCTTTCTTAGGTGGAGAATACAACCTTTCTAATGCAGCAGTGGATGGCGCATCCCAACCTTTCAATATGCAGGGGAGGTCTTCAATTCAAGGCACTTCATTAATAACATCTCCACATTCAGCTAGTTTTCCTCCATCTGCTGCTGCTGATCATGCTGGAAAGAGCACAATGGGGGCCTCGTCTTCGGATTATGAGAATGTATGGTTTTATTCACAGCAGAAAGCGACAATTCCAATGGGCTCCATACCCAATGATGAGTTTGGCCTGTCTTTGAATTCTGATACCTTGACCACTGGGCCCATGACAAACTCTCCGGGAACTGGAATTAGCCTACCTGGAGAAAATTCTGGCAGACAGAGAATCAATGTGGGCACAGACTCATCCTCCCTATCTTTCGGCATCGATTACAATACAGAAATTGAAAGTAAATTTAATCAGGGGATTCCTAAAGTAAGTGCCTAACCAAATCCAATCTTGTAAATTTGAAGTCGTTTCCCTATATCTCACTTTGGTCGCCCTTGTTTGTCTTGGTTTTTCTTTTTTGAATCTTTAGTGATTGTGGTGGTCTTGGGATTTCTTTTTTTGAATCTCTAGTGATTATGGTGGTCGTGGGATCGAGTCCCTGTACGAGCAATTGGCAATCTACAGCCTTCAATGATTGATGCACCAACAAACACACACTTCATGTTCTCTTCAGTGTTTGCGTTAAAGCCTGCATTAAATGCCAGTTTACTATCTCCCTCTGGAACTGGTTAAAGAATGTCGTTATTCCTTTGCAATAGCAGGGAATCAGGCCTGTGCGTGGCCTTTCCATGTTATATTCCCTGCTATGGCAAAGGAATAACGACATTCCCATGTACAGGAATGTGCACTTATTCCCGCGAAAGAATGAATCCGACTAGTGCTTGTTTTTCAACTTATATCTCTTTTTCTTACAACCTGCCCCTTGCATTTACTTATTCCCCCTTTCAGACGCAATCTTTCTGTTTCTCTTCTATCCATGTCGAGCTTGTCCATTGCTACACATGAACCTGTTGAACAGGAAATCGCCAGCTCTCCCTATTTAATATCAGGCTCTCTAAATTTCCTGTTTCACCCTATTTAACATTATGCTCTGTGACTCGTGAATTTTCTGTTTCATCTCCTTCTTACGGTATTGTACAGCTAACCTGTTAATATAGCAGTTCAATTGTTTTGCGTAGTTATTGGTTTTACAATTGAGGCTAAAATAATATATTGGTTTTTCTTGTAGCAGGATTCTTGATTGTATTTGCAGAATGTTTGGATGTTCATCCGAAGAAGGACCGACATTGATAGAGCGTTTAATTGTTCATTTGGAGAAGTAGAGATATGTTAGAAGGTTATTGAGTTTTCTCAGGAAGCTATTATTTTGAGCTGTATTAAGCATTTAAAATTGCTGAAACAGCTGAATTTATTGGACCCGTCAAGATTTAAGTCCCTTTCATCATTGTTCTGCAAATTTGAGATAGATTTTTTTTCATTTGGTCAACAGACCATTCTTAAAAGGAACTGTTTTCATTAGCTGATTTTGACTGTCATGAATACAAATGGTTGCTAAAGACTACAATTTTTAAATTTTATTTGTTTTGGTATGCTACCAACTTGATGATAGATTACTTCTGATCTTGGGCTGTCATATATATATTTGGTTAAAATTTAGAATATTTAATTTTTCAAATAATATTGTTATGTTATTAATGGGAGATCCTAGTTTTGCATTCTAATTCAAAAATTACAGCGACTAAAACTATAGATTGTAGAATTTGATATCATTGATTGAAATGAATCATATAAATATGTATTTAGATTGTTTTCTGAATTAAATATGTATTTAGATTGTTCTCTGAATTAATATGTTTTATATTTTGTAGTATTTCTTTTTATCAAACTGAATATCTACAAGTTAATCCAAGTCATTAAGTTGATCTACTCATTGAAATTAATGAAGACCATCTAAAAAGGATCATGGTAACCTTCAACCATGTTCAACAAGTATTGAGTATCAAATTGATCTACTCATTGATTTCAAGGAATATCACTTAAAAAGAATCATGGGAATTAAGTATTGATCTATTGATCAATGTTTAATTGATCGCATAAGTATTTACAACCACTAGTTTTGCGTAAACAAGCATTTATATTCTTTCTATTAAATTGGGGTAGCCTAAGCCATTCAACGCAAATTTGGTTCTAAGATTTATAAATACCATTTCAACAGAAGCTAAAAACCTATATAAGATCTAATATTCATACTTTCTTCAAAATAAAATAAAAAATTTCTACAAGAACTTAAGTAATCAATGACTTTTCAGTTATTCATTTTAAAGTGCTTGGAATGCATTCACACATCCGGTACAGCAGCAAACAAATTTCTTATATGGCTCAAATAACTAGGCACCTAGAGGTATAGATTCGTTCCAGTGTGTTTGGAATGCATGCACACCAGCTATTTGAGCCTCTTTAGTAAACTCTACTTATATCTGCCATTGCATGACATTCATATTGTAATCCAGTTTCCTCAGATTTAATGTATTTTTTTCCTGCTTGTAAAGAATAATCTAACTTGGAGATAATTTAGAGTTGTTTTGTATTGCACACATTAATTTTTATTATTGCTAGATATAAATGGCTTATAGAACTATTTCTGTAATGCTTGCTTTGATTTAGTTTTAAGTCAAACAAAATCATCATTCTTGCATGCCGCTCACATGGTATTAAATCCATGAACGGTTGAAAAACTTCTTAAAAGTTTGAATTCTTTTGTGTCTTTCGGAAACATCTTGTTTGGATTGTATTTAAGATCAGTCATTCTTGAAGTTGAACTCAGACTTTTTATTTTTTAAATTTAGTATTCATTACTTTTTCTTGCTTTTATAAATGGACAAAGTTTATTTTAATTCATTTTTAAACTAAAAAAATTTAATTTAATCTTTCATTTCATAGGATTATATTTATACAAATTTATTTTTCTTTGCATGAAATTAAATGTATGCAATTTTATCAAAAGTAAATCATTAGAAAGAACATATTTCTTTGATAATATGAAATTGTGTAGGTTGTTTATATGAAATAATAAATTTAATTATATAAAATTATTCTTTTGTAATAGTTATTTTTTAATATAAATATAAAATAAAAATTTCTTTTTATTATCAATATGTATAGAATTTGATTTAATTCATATAGATTTTGTTAATAAATTTAAGTTTATAATTATTATGCATGATTTTAATCTAACATTATATATTTATAAAGATGTGATAAGAATGAGTTTTTAATTGATTTAATATTCATATCTTCTATGCCACTCTACTAGGAAACCATTAATGTAAATTTTATTTATTTTATTTTAATAAATGTATTGCCCTTACTTGACTATTTTTTAAATACTAGGTCTTTTACTCAAATAGAGGGTGCAAGGATATTGCAAGGGTTGCAATAGTTGCAATTAGTAAAGTAAGAGGAAATGAGCTAGCTAGTCCAATTGATCTTTTACTTGTAGGAAGAGATGTTGGAGAGGTGGATTCTTTGCCTTTATTTCATTTTGTATGGTGCATCACTCACCCACTTTACAATAGTGTTTCTATGTTGTATAGTATGTTATTGTTGAGTTAAATTTTACTCATTAGTAAGACAACTAACTTGGATGAACCTCTAGAGGTTCGTATATTGTATGCTTTAGTTATGTTTTTTGTCACTCTATGATAGGTGATATTTGGATTGTGAAACATGAAAGTTTTCAATCTATACTATAATTCACATCTAGCATGTATTACTTAATAATTTTTTGTATGTATTCTAGAATTGCAAGAGTTTTGTTGAAGTTCTCAAATCCTTCTATAAATGATAATATTAAATGGTGCTATAATCAGCCACCATTTCTAAATAGCCAATTACATAATTTAACTATTGATTTGTTAGCTATCTGACATATTTCTATTAGGTTTAAAAAATCTAACGTAAAAAATATTTATATCACATAAAACATCATGGTTTTATCTACCTCTTTGAATTAGAGGCGTCTTAGTGTTTTTTTGTTTTGTTTATTTTTCTAAGACAATGATCGAAACATTTAGTGGTTTTGTTTTTTATCCCTATAGTGTTGTAAATTGTAAGCCCCTTCCAATTTCACACTCCTTTTTGGGTACTTGATTTAGAGTGCTTGCCTTTTGAGTCTTTTCAAGCCTATTTTGGCCTTATCTCGTCGAAATTGTCATCATATACTCATTAGGTGGCTTGATCTAATGTCCTCGGCCTATGCACTCTACAACTACTTTCAGTTTGCCTTATTTTGGGTGGACTATACGACCATAGTTTGCTAGAAACACACCCCAATTTGAACATGTTTGCGCATCATTTCCCTCCATTTGTAATTGAATTGTGATGTTTTAGGTATGTGCACAAAGATGGTGAACCAAAAAGTGGCGACTCACCGAAAAAAACAAAAAAGAAAGCTAAAAGCATAGGGTAAGTGCACCAAGATGGTGAACAAAAAGTGGGGTATAAGTGACAACTTTTATTTTTTGAAATCAATTAAACCTAACCTCGGAGGAGTAATTTGAGATTTTCATGCACTCAAAATTTCAAGATACCAAAAGAACAAGAAGTGTAGTTCTCTGAATCTAGTTTCTAAACTACTAGATTTTTTCAAAAATAGAAAATATTTAGAGGATCAAATCCTTCCTGCACAAAATAATATTCCTATATTTTCCCACAAAACATAACTTAGCATTTGGTGTGTGGGTCAAAAAAGATATATTTCCATTTAGTATTTTGAGAAACCTTTTAGTAGAAAGATAGTTAAGAGTGAGTACTAGAAGTTGTGTATTGTTTTATAATTTTTTGTTGAGTATTTTTTAAATGGTTTTTTAAAATGGATCTGTTATGACAATATTGGACATGACCTAAAATCTGCACACATTTTTTGCAATAAAAAATTAAGGACATTCAATGTCAATGATAAATAACCTCATGCAATAATGAAATTCAATTGATCATATATTTATCATGTGTTATCTACATTTTCACAAATTGATACATCATAAGAACAATGGAGTGCTTAGAGTTAACTTTACTAGGACCATACTATAATTGCCTGTTTGGTCAAGAAGACTCATATCTTTAATCTTCCATAGTTCATCTTAGGGGTGCAATACAAACCCTCCACAGTGAACACAATCCCAATCCACCCCTCCATACATATTTTGTAGCTCAGGGTGAGAGAGCAGATGATTAGACCATCCTACAGTGCATACAGGTAACGTCTTGAAGACCAAGTACACTAGGTGTTCCTATCAATGACCTAAATTAAAATAATAATTCTGACACTTATACAAAGTGGGGCTCACTATAATACCTACTCATTCTCCATTAGAAATACTCCTTCCTTAGTATAAAACATCAAAGTATCACACACACACACACGCATATTTATATATGTATGTATATGTACATACATATGTATATGTATATGTATATATACATGTACACACACACACACACACACACACACAAAACATAGTTATCACTATCCAAAATGTGGTCCATCTAAAACATTAACATATACATTAGCTCTCATCCATAGGATGGAGAGTGGCAGAGCCTTCTGGGCGTAGATGTAGGAAAGGCTATGGAATGGAGGAATGCCTATAGTATGTCATCGATCATGAGTGGATTGTCGATGAGCTCCGCATCTAAGGTCCTTGCATTACTTCCCTTAGCTCTAATGTCTCCTATTTGGCCTCAGATAACTCACATTGTAGTCTATCAATCTTGTGTTGAAGTCTCTCTCGATCCTCCTTTGTTAACTCTAGCTATAATTTCATAGGGTAAAAGATATCCCTGTGCTGCCCTATGTCTCATTAAGGTACATGAGAAACCAACGATAACGATGGTATACATGTGGATGTGGCCATATCTCTCAACATGTGACCTACAAATTCATGCCATCCATCACTCCCCACTACAAGATATCAAACACAAATAAATAAATAAAATATCATATGTATATCATAATTCATTCATAAATAAAAGTATATACCACAATTTCCTTATTTGGATCTCCCTCATGCCATCCTGGACCAATAATAGCTGAAGTTAGTGGTCCTACACTATGGGATGAGGCTAGAGGCATCGACACACTACTCTCTCCTCTCTCACGTATGTGTATTCCCCTAGGGTGGATGCTCTGGAGTAGATCTTTGTGCTCTTCTTCTCAAGGGAGTACTATGTGTCTCCTCCTCCCCATCTTCTCCTTCATGGATGCCTTTGATAGGCCTCTCCTAATCCTCTAATCTGGGTTGATCATCCTTCTCCTCATCATGCTCCTCAATCTCCTCATCTCCCTCAATAACTCATTGTATTGGTGTCACCCATGGCCTAGGATCTCCTATGGGGTAGTCTGTAGGAAAGATGAGGCATGCTCCATGATAAATAAAGTATCTCATATACACCCTTCTCATGTCTACATCCTCAACATGTCATGACACGTCTTCATCTCATAAGTCCTCATCCCCTAAATTTGTATCCTCGATATCATCAACTATGGGTCTAGGTTGGGCCCCTAGTCTCAGTTTGTATCGGTAACCCTAGGTATAGATCAAAACAACCCTGGGAGTGCCTTGTTGGAGACCAAACTATCTCCTCACTCTATCAAAAAAATAAAATGGGACTATGATCTATCTGTATCGACCTTTATTAAATGATTTTTCTACATGGCTCTCATCTATCTCAATGTCTCTAGCCATATGTCCATGCATGTATATGACCTCCATGTGATATTGGTTAGCTGCAACCTATCAATATTCACCCTCCAAAATAAAATTCCTCCTCCTTTCCATGTAGCACTACATGGATATCCAAACACCTGTAGATCTGTCGATGAAGTCTCTATGGGATATCCTGCTAGTCATGTGCATGCAATATGCTCAAACATCCACACTTGTAGTAGTGTACATGTGGTCAGACTCTTCTACTCTGTTGGAACTCTAAATTTTTGCAAAACATTTGAGTACCATTTGTTGTGGTTCCACAACGCACGCCCCATTTTGGCCACTTGGCCTAGTGGGGACCCCCTTCTTTTTGCGTCTTTCAACCTTTTGGTTGATTTAATTAGGCATCTAGTGAGTCAGATTGTGGGCCCATGTGTTCCCGATAGTTGGATGTTGATTGAGTCAACCTTTAGTGTTTTTCCCTCTTTTCTTTCCTTTTTTGCCTTCTTTTCTGTTTGTGTGTTTTTTGAGTTAGTTTTATTTTCCTTGCTTATAGACTTAGTCATTATAGTTTAATTTCTCATTTTCAATAAAGATTGTTGATGAGGCGTCCTTTGTGATTGCAGAACTGAGAATCTCAATGTGTCATGTTATGAATTGATGAGTTAGATAAATTCTTCGATGGGATAGACTTGCAGCTGTATGAAGATGAGAACAAAAAGAATTTATATTCTACCAAGAATATTGTTCAAAAATTCATGGGAATTGTGACCGTGGTGAATGCAAAAGATGATTTGCAATAGATGTTTCAGTTCAAGGGAAATACGAAGAAAATCACGGACGACATTGAAGAAGTTCAAAAGTATGAAGCAAACCTTTCCAGGTTCAGGGAGAGGCAATAGGGGAAGTTGAACTTCATGGAGTTACTGAATTTTGATGAAGTCCAAGAAATTGTAAAGAGATTCCACAAAGCTCATCCCAGAATCCTGCTAGTGGACTTAGCCATTTTTTCGTCATGATATTTTCAGAGTCTGAAAGTCTGAAGTTATGGAAACTTGCTAGAAGTTTCATAGTCCGGAGTTGCTGGAAGTTTTGCAGTCCGAAATTTGTTGGATCAAGTTCGCAGTCTGAAACTTTTGTTGGACTTTTCAGAGTCTGAAAGTCTGAAGGTTTGCTGGAATTTTTCAGAGTCTGAAATTCTGAAGGTTTGCTAGAAGTTTTCAGAGTGTTGGATTTTTTTTAAAGATTTTCGAAGTCTGCTAGACTTTTCAGAGTTTCAGACTCTGGTAACCTTTTCAGTCTTTCAGACTTTGAAAGTCTAAAATTTTGGAGTCATAAGGATCCATACTTAGCCATTTTTCCAAAGGAAATATTTTCAGCATTTCAGCCTTTTGGTCTCCAAAAGGGCCAAAATTTCAGGGTCTCCAATTTTGGTTCCAACCCTTGAAAATTTTTGGCACTTGAAAACTTCAGAGTAGAGGTCGGGGTTCGAATTTCTGGGTCTTTCCAGCGAGATCACTTTTTTGCATGGAAGTTGAACTCCAGATCAGATGGGTAGCTAATTAGGGTTTTTTTTTGAAGGACTAAGGGTCCCCTATCAGTTCCCACTGTAAAGAAAACTACAGATGAAGATTCCAAGGGAGAACTCCAAGATCAAGAAGAAGAATCCAGTTGCATGCGAAGAAACCCCATTTTATTTCTCTCTTTTCTTGACGAGTTTGATCCCTCTTGCATGGAAAAATTGATTGTAAATGGATTAAAAATCCACGCAAGTTTTTTAGTATCAATTCGCAATAGTTTTCTTTCAGCAAAGTTTTAGTTTTAGCTTATTTTCATTAATTTAGAGTCTCTGATGCCCTAATTTTGGCATTCAGAGTTTGTAGATTAGAACTCTATTTATTGAAATCAAAAGCAATGTAATAGGGTCAGATTCCTAATGCAATAAAAATCTACAATTGGTGCTTCATTCGTGGTGTGATATTTCTGCTATCTATGCAAAATTGATGAATGTGTGCCTACTTGTTCATTATTTTCAAAGAGCCAATTGTTTATTGTGTTTTGAATCTACGTTTCTCTTTGTTGGAGTTTGTTGTTATCTATATACCTTGTTGTGACAAATGCATGGAAAAGATCATCTGTTGGGCTTAACGATAAATCCGTCTTGTGTGTGCATATATCTTGGTGGCTTCACGATTTTATAGGTTTTGAAAATATTGCACAAGTGAATACTTTTTATCTCCAAATGATTGCATCCATCGAGTATAGAATTGTGACATCATCTTGTTTATACTTCATGGGTTTGTTCCAAATCTCTCCATCATTCAATTCGCAAGGGAAGATCAATAATGGTTTATGTTCATTAGGATTTCATTTTCAGCAAGTTATTTTATTTCTTGTTACCTTACTCATTTAAATTCTATCATAGATACGAAAGTAATCACCTTTAAAAATACAAAATTGCATCCTTAGTTAGAACACAAATCTTTGATAAATCAAAAAATACCAAAAAAAGTACTAAATTTGTTTTACAGTTTGATGTCTTGAACATACTAGCAAAGGCCTTCTCATGAACATTCACATTTATCTTCAATTGAGTAACCAAGCAGGTTGTACCACGACCCTGGAGAACCTTGGGAATAAATTTCTTATTCTTTCAAGAGAGGAAATTGAATCTCAAAATCCTAGCCGCGGACTTGTGTAAAAATAACGCTCAACAAAAGTTGCACTAGAAGGAGGGCCGAATTAAGACTCGGTCTAAAAACAAGTTAGAAATCAAAGCATTGGTGTTATGAAAACCCTCCATCGTCACACCAATAGAAGTGGCACTAGAAGGAGGGCCGAATTAAGACTCAGTCTAAAAACAAGTTAGAAATCAAAGCATTGGTGGTATGCAAAACCTCCATCATCACACCAACAAAAGTGGTGCTAGAAGGAGGCCGAATTAAGGCTCAGTCTAAAAAAATGTTAGAAATCAAAGCATTGGTGGTATGCAAACCCTCCATCATCACACCTACAGAAGTGGTGCTAGAAGGAGGGCCAAATTAAGACTCATTCTGAAAACAACTTAGAAATCGAAGCGTTGGTGGTATGCAAACCCTCCATTGTCACACCAACATAAGTGGCACTAGAAGGAGGGATAAAGAATGAAAACCTGGATAACATTGGATCTTTCTCACCAAAGTGGTTTGAGCGAGTGCTTAGATCATCTCCAAAAATAGGTGAGTTCCTTAAGCTCACTCATCACCACAGAGCTCACAGAGACAAAGGAAAATCAAGAGAGAACCCCTCTCACCATCACGCTAAGCCACAAAATCCACTTGGACAACAATCACACATCGCTGTCCTGACTGTCCTTGTAGCCATAAACCAAAATCAGAACTTACAAAATCAAAGAATTGGTGCTATGCAAACCCTCCATCATCACGCGAACATAAGTGGCACTCTAAGGAGGGAAAATCAAAAGATTTCATGGTTACATGCACACTAGAAGGGGTTGGATCTTGAGGAGATCTAGCTTCAATGGGTAGTCCTTTGTGTATACCAGGAGGTTTTCATGAGATTCCTTTACATGCACACAATAGGCTTCCCTTGTTCTTCCCCAATAATGGACAAAATGTTGCAAATCATGTAAGGATTTGCAAGGATATAATGCTTTTCCTTGAAATTGAACATAAAGATGTTGTTTTCAATCTACTTGTCAAGACATTTCAAGGTATGGAACTTCAATGGTATTTGAGACTTCCACCCAATTATATTTCCTCATGGGTTGAGTTAGAAAATATATTCTCAATTCAATTTGATCCCAATATGAGTGCACAAGATTCTATATTCTATTTTTCTACTGTCCAATTTAATCATCAATTTCTTCTCATGTATCAAAGGGTTGAAGATTCAAAATGGATGGTGCATGATTTGATGTTAAAAGAACATTATTTATGGTGTTTAAATGTCTCATTTACAAGCACAATTAGATCTTTTGGTGATATTTCTACCTTGCATGATGCATTCAAAAAAGATCTATATCTAGCACAATGTGAATGTGATGTTACCAATGATGTAAATGGTCCAGATGGAAGTTTCAATAAGTGATTGATTTAATGTTGTCAACCATTACAACACTATGTCAATCCAGTCAACATACCATATCAGCTACAATCATCCTGTTCAACTGACTACAACTTGCTTGATATCCAAATGATTCAATCAGCCAATAGCAAGAAACAGATCAATCATTTTCAAGATCAGAGTTGGAGTCAAAATTCCCATGATACAACCTTGGATGCAAACATTTTATCTCTTGATGATGGTCCTTTGACTATATTGCCATATTCTTGTCATACTCCAACACTTAATACATCAAGTCATGATGATACTTCACATGGAGATCTTGTTGGCCAGTCATATGAGCATGATAAGTGGTACAAAAATGAAGATGAAATGGGTCTAAAAGTTTGCAGCAATCAAGAACTCAAGTTACCAAATGATTTTTCCGCAAAAATCAGTCATGAGGTATCAAGACATGACAAACAAACCCAAGAGGATGAGACATATTCAATGCTGCCCGAGAATTATGGTCATGAACAATCAACATGTGATAAATATTTGACATCTTCAAAAGGTAATTTTGATGACTCTTTTGAGGTTGAGAAAGGTTCAAAAAATAAATATGAAGATACTCATAATCTATGTTGGGTGGATATTCCACTTGAGCAAAGTAGACTGAATGAGAGGTTGCAAGAATTGGGTATTCCTATGTCATTATTAGATTTTGCATGGATGGACGAATGTAGGATACACCTCACAAAAAAACATTGTGAGGTGGATTGCCTTGTTTTCCTTGGGAAGATTGACTTCTATTTGAAAGGAAAGATTACTTTTGAAGAGGTATTAAGTCCTATAGCATATCATTGGGATAGTGAATCAAGGAAGGAGGAAGATGAATGTGATCAAATCCATGAGACTTTGGAAGATATTTTCTTGCCTGATGAGGAAGTTAATTAAGTGATCAGCATACAAGAGAAATATGGTGAGAAAATTCAAAATGGTGCAGAGGGAAAAATTATAGATACATTCATAAACATTTTCATGACAAGTGAAAGTGAAGAGGTATCTTCTTATAAAATCATGAGTGATGATGCCCTTTATTCTTTGAATGCCAATCATGATGAAACCCAAATAAAGGAGATACAAGAGGTTCAAAAGGGTGATCAAAGGGTTTTCCTAGGGTCTGCAACACTCACACATGGCCAACAACGTAGAATGAGGGACTTACCAATTGACAAACAAGATGACTCTGTGTCTCTATGATCGGATGAGGTAGATAAAGTGCTTGATTTGGTATCATTTTTGAGTAAAGAAATGTCCATTTATGGATATTCCATGCATATATCAGACCTTGCAATAGCCAGTTCATGTAGAGCTCATCCATTTGATCTACATCCATAAGTATGTTGTCTTGACTTCATGTTAGCTTGGGAGATTGCTTTAGAAGGTAAGGGCAATTTTGAGCATGTTTCTTTAATGCTTGAGGGAGAAAATGATTCAATTGATGATACTAATGATTCTTACAATTCAAAGGACATGTGTAGGGTTGAATTTGTTAGTCCTAATGACGTCAAATGTGATGATTTATTATTTTGGATTGATGATGATTATAGAAAGGATCACATTCTTGATGCTTTGCCTTTTGAATTTTGTTGTAATGATAGGTATCATACATCACCAATGTCTATGTTTTCTTATGATGTGCATGTACTTATGAGGATGGAGTGGTGTACCTTGAGTTAAGACCTACAGAAGAAGGAATCAAGTTGTGTGAGTATACTCCCATGGTTGGGAACTCATTAAATCAAGTGGTACCTTCTCATTACCCCTTACAGTTTGATAATTTTCAATTTGAAAATGATGCTAAGGGTGAAAAAAATTGTTTGTGGATTAACCATAATCATGGAGAGTTGCCACAACTTCTGATTTTGTATAATTTGTACTCAGAATTTGAACAAAACTTGTCTAAATTTTATTTTTCTAAGTACAAAGATGAGTTTGCATTCCTTAGAACTATGCAAAGTGTGTTATTGCTACTTCATGGAGAGGAAAATCAATTAACCATTAACTCATATGATTTTTGTTCCAAGTCTTTTGTATATAATTTATCTTTAGTTTTGAATAGGTAGGTGTTAGTTTTTCTTTGTTTTTAGTAGTTAGTTTTGTTTCTTGTTTCTTTTGTCAGTCTATCTTTCTTCATTCCTTTTTTCTTCATTTTTTTCTCTTCCTTTTGTTTTTCGATCTTTGGGTAAGTGTGTTTTATCGGTGTTGTTCCCAAAAAGTGGTCCATCCCAACTAATCCTTGATGAGAGGCAAAGGTATTTCTTAGCTAAAATTTATAATGAGATGTATCTTGCAAGAAGCTGCACATAGGGATAAGAAATGGTGATACCTTTTTTCTGGCAACCAAAGTGATGTTCAAGGTTTATCATCCAAAATCACAAGATATATATTAAAATACGACATTGGAAATGTTGGTTTCTTGGGTAGTTGTTAGTTAGAGCCAACACCAACATGTTGACGCAGGTACCCACCAGTCCTAGAACCCTTCTCCCTTTGCAACCTGGCTTAAAAAAGAAGAAGGGGGAGTAAGGAAAGAGAGGATAAAAAGGAGAAGAATGTGAAAGAAAAATGATTCATTCAAAGAAATGATCGCTACGGCGATTAGAATCTTATACCAAGGTAGCACAGTCTAAGCTCTGCCTAGGTTTATCAAAAGAAATAAAATGAAGGCATTCAAGAAGTAGCATACTCAGAGCACAAGTGGCTTGAACCAGTCACCAATCAAGAAAGAAGAAATAAATCCAAAGAGAGATCCCTCCAAATACCTCTACTTCAAATATCGCCAGAAGATAGAGAAGGGTGACTATAGAAATCTCTACCAGGGCTATGGATGCCTGATTGGCAGTAGAGAAAGGTTAGATTGGGACTCGGGGGAAACTTTTTTGGGGCTATGGATGCCTGACTGGCAGCAGTTCTCTTCCCGATAAGCCCTTGTTAACATTGTGAAGGTTGGTGTTGGCTGATATTCATTTAAGTTATCTCTGTCAAAATGTCAAAGGAATGAACACACAAGTGCACACACTGGAAGAAACAACAAGAGACTTCACTTTTGAGATTTAGTGAAAGAATATTTCCACTGATGGTAATTATGTTTGGTTTATTGTAAGATGAGTTTCCAGAAGTTTTTTGCTGATAAAGAAATGCCTCTGTCATTTCTCCTTTTGTCAGTGCTATTTGTTATGGTTCCACAACACACGCCCCATTTTGGCCACTTGGCCTAATGGGACCCCCTTTTTTGGGTATTTCAGCCTTTTGGTCAATTTGATTAGGACACTAGTGAGTCAGATTGTGGGCCCATGTGCTCCCGATAGTTGGATGTTGATTGAGTCAACCTTTAGTGTTTTTCCCTCTTTTCTTTCCTTTTTTGGCTTCTTTTCTGTTTGTGTATTTTTTAAAGTTAGTTTTGTTTTCCTTGCTTATAGACTTATTTTTTCTAGTTTAATTTCTTGTTTTCAATAAAGATTGTTGATGAGGAATCCTTTGTGATTGCAGAATTGAGAATCTCAATGTGTCATGTTATGAACCGATGAGTTAGATAAATTCTTCGATGGGATGGACTTGCAGCTGTATGAAGATGAGAACAAAGATAATTTATATTCTACCAAGAATATTGTTCAACAATCCATGGGAATTGTGATCGTGGTGAACACAAAAGATGATTTGCAATAGATGTTTCAGTTCAAGGGAAATACGAAGAAAACCATGGATGACATTGAAGAAGTTCAAAAGTGTGAAGCACACCTTTCCAGGTTCAGGGAGAGGCAACAGGGGAAGTTAAACTTCATGGAGTTACTCAATTTTGATGAAGTCCAAGAAATTGCAAAGAGATTCCACAAAGCTCATCCCAGGATCTTGCCAATGGACTTAGCCATTTTTTTTTCATGATATTTTCAGAGTCCGAAAGATTGAAGTTATGGAAAGTTGCTAGAAGTTTCCTAGTCCAGACTTGCTGGAAGATTCACAGTCCAAAATTTGCTTGATTGTTCACAGTCTAAAACTTCTGCTGGACTTTTTGGAGTTTTGACATATTCTAGAAGTTTTTGAAGTCCAAAATTCTGAAGGTTTGCTTGAAGTTTTTAGAGTCTGAAAGTCCAAAGGTTTTTTGGAAGTTTTCAGAGTCTGAAAGTTTGAAGGTTTGCTGGAAGTTTTCGAAGTCCGAAAGCCCAAAGGTTTGCTGGAAGTTTTTGGAGTCCGAAAGTCCAAAGGTTTGCTGGAAGTTTTCAGAGTCCACAAGTCTGAAGGTTTGCTGGAAGTTTTCAGAATGCTGGATATTTTTTTTTAAGATTTTCAGAGGCTGTAGAACTTTTCAGAGTTTCAGACTCCGGTAAAATTTTTGGGCTTTCGGACTTCGATAGTCTGAAATTTTGGAGTCATAAGGATCCATACTTAGCCATTTTTCCAAAGGCAATTTTTTTTGGCATTTTGGCCTTTTTGGCCTCTAAGCCTCGAAAGGGTCCAAAATTTTGGGTTCTCTAATTTTGGTTCCAACCCTTAGCAATTTTTGGCACTTGAAAACTTTAGAGTAGAGGCCGGGGTCCAAATTTCTGGGTCTTTCTCGAAGCGAGATCACCTTTTTGCATGGAATTTGAACTCCAGATCAAATGGGCGCCTAACTAGAGTTCATTTTTGAAGGACTAAGGGTCCCATATCAGTTCCCACTGCAAAGAAAACTACAGATGAATATTCCAAGGGAGAATTCCAAGATCAAGAAGAAGAATCCAGTTGCATGCAAAGAAACCCCATTTTCTCTCTCTTTTCTTGACGAGTTTGATCCTTCTTACATGGACAAACTGATTGTAAATGGATTAAGAATCCATGCAATTTTTTTATTATTAATTAGCAATAGATTTCTTTCAGCAAAGTTTTAGTTTTATCTTATTTTCATTAATTTAGAGTCTCTGATGCCCTAATTTTGGCATTCAGAGTTTGTGGATCAGAACTCTATTTATTGAAATCAAAAGCAATGTAGTAGGGTCATATTCCTAATGCAATAAAAATCTACAATTGGTGCTTCATTTGTGGTGTGATATTTTTTCTATCTATGAGAAATTGATGAATGTGTGCCTACTTGTTCATTATTTTCAAAGAGTCAATTATTTATTGTGTTTTGAATCTGCGTTTCTATTAGTTGGAGTTTGCTGCTATCTATCTACCTTGTTATGATGAATGCATGGAAAGATCATCTATTGGGCTTAATGATAAATCTATCTCATGTGTGCGCACATCTTGGTGGCTTTATGATTTGATAGGTTTTGAAAATTGTGCACAAGTGAATACGTTTTCTCTCCAAACGATTGCATCCATCGAGTATTAGAATTGTGATATCGCTTGGTTTATACTTAGTGGGTTTGTCCCAAATCTCTCCATCATTCAATTCGCAAGGGAATATTGATAACGGTTTATGTCCGTTAGGATTTCATTTTGAGCAAGTTATTTCATTTATCATTACCTTACTCATTTAAATTCTGTCATAGATATGAAAGTAATCACCTTTAAAAACACAAATTTGCATCCTTAGTTAGAACACAAATATTTGATAAATCGGAAAATACCAAAAAAAGTTCTAAAGTTGTTTTGCAGTTTGATGTCTTGAACGTACCAGCAAAGGCCTCCTCGTGAACATTCACATTTATCTTCAACTGAGTAACCAATCAGGTTGTACCACAACCCCAGAGAACCTTCGGAATAACTTTGTTATTCTTTCAAGAGAGGAAATCGAATCTCGAGATCCTAGCCGTTGACTTGTGTAAAAACAACGTTCAACACCATTAATGAGAAATAGTGATTATAAGCACATAGTATCTATGTTAGGAGACAAAATTCGGAGGATTATATTTCAGAATCAGGTGATCATCATAAGGTGTGGCTTGTAAAAACCTTTATCCATCATAAATAAACATATGTGCCAAGTTGCACACCCTTGTGATCAATATTTAATGTAGTCATTTTTTGTGCCCTAAAAAGACTCATTGCTTTGCACACTTACTAATATGTATAAGTGACTCCCTTTGAAGATTAATAGTTCAGTACCTCATTTATCCCCTTTCAAACCAATTTGTTCCTCAGATTTTTCCTTATCATAATGTAACACTATGCCCATTTTCAAAATCCCATGGCCTACTATAAAATCTATCAAAGCGGTCTTTTTCAGACATTGATATTTCACATCCATATAATATTCATGCTAAACCAATTGGTCCCTGCAATTGTTTATATTATAAAGAACTATTGTGAAAATTTTTAGGGCCATAATACTCCATTTAATATTTTTCCAAAGTCTAAACCAAAATTTTTTTATTCAAGTCTTGTCATTTTTTTGATATGGAGAAACCTACTTTAAAAATTAACTTTACACAATCAAATGACTTTAAAGTAAAACCGATTGATCATGGCAATTGATTATATGCATATTTACTCCCATGCCAGATTGCAGAACTTAGCAAATCATTTTGATGTGTTTTCAAAGTCAAAAGCAAAAGCAATTTATTGAGTTCTATTGATTAAATTTTGAGAGAACATAAAAAAGTCATTTTTACAAATAAAATATTGCACCCAAGGAAAAAAATTCCAGAGTTATTTTTTTCTATAGATCCTTGAGTTAAGCATCTGCATGCTTATTGGCTTTCACAGTCTCACGATAAGATTTCATTAATTTGTGGAAGGAATTTTGAGGGTCATACAACTTCCTAGAAAATCAGTTTTCAAAATGATTCACTTCAACTCCAGATGCATTCAGAATAGACGTGTTTTGGTTTCAGAATATTTTGATTTCAGAACGAGAAGCAAATATTGGTTTCAAATATTTACAAGGCTAAGAAGGATAATATTCATGATCAGGTAAAAGATAATTTAAATCAATCCAAAGAAATTTAAATTCATTAGCACTATTAAAAAAGAGTTATATATAAAAAGGAGTTATATATAAAAGAAAATAAAAACCATTAAAATTGGTTATTTAAGTAACAAATAGAACAATACAATTTCAAATAGTGGTCCCCACATTTAATTTGGAGTGGCAAATGGGTTCATCGATGTAACATTATATATGTACGAAAGCAAAAATAGTTTCTCCCAACATGCATGTTTCATCGATAAGAGTTCACTGCCCCAAGTTGCCACCCACAGAAGTTAGGATTTTCTATTTTTAGGCATCCTTACAATGACCAATAATGCAAATATAGTTTCAGCTAATATATTAATCCAGCATAGGCCTTTAACCGGTTGGGGGAATGCATAGAATAAATACATTTTTACAGAGTGTGGAAGTACAGATATGAGAGCTATTTGACTGGTCTGGATCGAAATGATTGCATAAAGAAGGATTTTAAAATGTTTCAGTAGATGTACCTACAAAGCATGAAATCACATGCATCAAACCTGATTTGTTAGACAGAGTTATTAAAAAATGTGATCTTAGATTGCATGACATGCACCATGAATTTGTTGAAAAGCCTTTTAAAATCTTAAGGCAAATCAATTGGCAAGATTAAAGCTAGATTCCACAACCACTACCAGCACCCTTGCTACTTGTGCTAATACGAAAGTCGTGTAACTGCGTATGAATGAAGCATATATTTTTTTTCAAAAGTGGTAGTTGTAAATGTTGTTAAGCTTGCAAAATGTAAGATAACTTTGACTATTTAACACTTTTTTCCTAGGAATCAGTCATTAGTGTGTGATGTTTACAGTCGGGGGCAAATGCTCGGTATACATATATGCATATCGTGGAATGGAAGGCAAGGCACATGAAAAGTTTGATAGAAGTCCTCATTTGAACATGGTCTTGTGGCTTCCATAGTTACAGAATATGTTCAGTGTGGATATGCAGCAAATGAATTTATTGAACAACTTTATATACTTTGGAACAAATGCAATTTATAGGTGTAAAGCTAAAGCTAATGTTTTACAATTTGTTGATTTGGGAACCAATAGAAGACAAACTTACAAATCTCATAATATAGATGTGATATCATGCTACTCCCCTAGGAGAAGATATTATGATCCCCCATCCTCTAAATAGCATGAGTGAGGCATGATGAAAATGTCGTACCCTAACAATCTAGAGTCACTACCACTGCAATGGTCCATATCATCACCTTTCTAACCAATGGAATATTCTCAATAGTGTACATAAACAATTTCATGGATATCCAATCTGATTGATCACTGGGTATAGGTCTCCCGAGATAGTATATCTAATCTGCGGGGATCTCTGCATCTATCTACTTTATCTCTAACTTCATTGTACTCCCTCAAACATGCAATCTCAAGATCTAATACACATCCTCTAGTGTAACTATCATCTCTTATGCTAGAAGATGGAAGTGTTAAAGTTTTTAATTCCAACTCCTGTCATAACTCCTGTTCGTTACATGCATGTAATAGTTCTGCACTAATTTAGGGATTCACCGCTGCCTTTCATGCAATGTTTTTTTTAGTTTCTTTAACTGCTCCTTATTTTTAGGATCGGTTTCCCTAACTGAAACTCTCACCGTATTTTGTAGTCTTCATACAGTGACCTTCTTTATGTAAGGGGTTTTCTCTAATGTATAATCAGATATTGAGGTTCTGTATTTTTTATTAACAGGGCTCTGTACATGTTCTATTTTTTTCTCTACAATTGCTGTTTATTTTTCCTTCCAGCAAGGTTTGTAAAATTTCTACATGGTATCAGAGCTTAGGTGCTAGGAAGGAGAATTCTTTTTGCAGGTACAGAAGATTAGAGTCTAAAGAATGGAATTTACAACCTTTGTTATTCTCACTCCATACAACTATTTTGACTGGAAGCCAAAGATTTTGCTTCAGCTTAGAAGTAGAGGTCTCTATCGGATAGTTATGGATATAGAGGTTGAACCCAATTCAATAGTTGAAAAATCCAAATATTTCAACCGTATGGATGAAGCCTTTGGTCTACTATGCTTATCCATCTCTCCAGAACTGTTGTTTCATGTTGATGCATGTACAACTCCCAACCAAGTTTGGGATACATTGGAGACACTCTTTGGAAATCAAGATGAGATGCGGGGTCATATCCTTGAAAATGAGCTCAACCAATTAGATCTGAGGAGATTTGATAATATTCAAGATTTATTCACAAAATTCAAGGCCTTATTTCTTTATTTGGAAGGATGTGGTATTGACAAATCCAAGGAAGGAAACAAATTAATCCTTGCTAGGCGCAACTTGGAAGATGCCCACATTGGATACATTCATTGAGTCCCTTATACATGAGAAAGATAAGCTTATAAAAATGGGCACAATGAAGAATTCTAAGCCTCATGTACATCTTGTGCATGAAAGTGGGAAGCCCACTTCCAAATACAACCAGCCATACAAAGGCAAAGATAAGAAGGATGCAAATGGATCTACAAGCTCAAAAGGAAATGACAAAAATGGAAAATCAATGGGCACCTATTGCAACCGTGGGTTCCATCCAGAATCATCATGCATGAAGAAGACCATTGATCTCATGGACCAGACTCTTTAGCAACATAATATTGGTAGTCTTATCCCAGAGAGTGCCAAGAAGAAGCATGAAGACAAAGCACCAAAAACAAGAGAAAATGATCATGCATTGATTGATGTTCACTCTTCTTCAGATGCATGGATCATAGACTTTGGAGCTTCACATCACATGGAAACCACAAGAGATGCTCTTTCTTCTTTGAAAACATATTCTGGTTCTCCTATTCTTATGGGAGATGGGTCAGCTATACATGCAACTGGGATAGGGAGGGTAGAGCTTGGAATTGGAAGTTTTGAGAATGTCTTACATATTCCAAAGCTTTCTATTAATCTTCTTTCTGTGTATAAAATGACTCATTCTAGATCCGGCAAGAGAGTTGAATTCACACCAGATTTAGTGAGCATCTATGACATGCAAGGCAACTCCAAAATTGTTGTTGGTAAGGTGAATCAATCTCATCTCTACACTTTCTCTAACTTTATTGCTAAATCAGATTCTACATTACTACTAACATATGCAAATGATGAAAGTAGAATTTGGCATAAAAGATTTGGACACCTGAATTTTAAATATATGCAACAAATTAGAAAACATGGGATGGTCAAGGCTTGCCTACCATAGAATTTTTTGATGGAGTTTGTGAAGGTTGTGCTCTTGGAAAAAACCCACAAGAAAAGTTTCTAAAAGGGATAGCATGGAGAACCTCTTCTCCTCTAGAGCTTGTTCATAGTGATCTAATGGGCCCATTTCCTGAACCTTCTATCTGCCAAGCTAGATATGTCCTAACATTCATTGATGATTACACAAGATACCCATGGGTGTATTTTCTCCAATTCAAATATGAAGTGTTTGAGAATTTCAAGATTTTCAAAACTGATGTAGAGAAGCAATCTGAGAAAATGATCAAGATCCTCTGCACAGATAATGGGGGGGAGTATGTTAACAATGATGTCCAAAATATTCGTGATGAGGAAGAAATATAGTTGCAGAACACAGTTCCTTACACTCCACAACAGAATGGGGTAGGTGAGAGGAAGAACCGATCTTTCAAAGAGATGGCTAGTTGCATGTTGCATGCTAGGTCCCTTCCCTCTAAATTGTGGGCTGAAGCAATCAACTGTGCTTCATACATACAAACAAATCTCCTCACAAATCTGTCATAGGAAAAACTCCTTTTGAAGCATGGAGCAACATGCAACCATAAGTTACACATTTTTGAATTTTTGGATCAAGTGCATGTGCTCGCATTCCTATAGAAAAGAGGAAGGCTTTGGAGCCTAGAAGAAAATAATGTATCTTTGTTGGATATCCAAATGGTACAAAGGGCTACATATTGCTTGATATTTCCACATAAACGATTTTCTTTGATAGGCATGTCTATTTTGATGAAAGTCCCATGCATGCATCTCTGGAGAAACTCAAAGATGATACATGCAATCATCTTGATATGAATTTAGAGTCATCCAAATCTAAATCAAATGAACACCTGTATCCCAATGGAAACCAAAGAACAAGGAGCTTGGCTAATATATATGCTTCCCCTAATTCATTTTTAGCTGATCCAATCAAGCCAATGCATGCTTATGTGATTCAAGAATCTGACCTCAAAATTATGCAGCAGTTGCAGGAAATCCTCATTGGGAAGAAGCCATGGATGAGGAATACAATTCCCTCATTACAAATCAAACTTAGGACTTCATTTCACTTTCATCCAATCAGAAGCTTGTAAGGTGTAAGAGGATGTACAAAACAAATAGAACAACAGACAGTCAAGTGAGTAGATATAAAGCAAGGTTGGTAGCCAAAGGTTTTCAGCAAGTTCATGGCATTAATTATGATGAGACTTTTGCTCCTGTAGCAAAAATGGACTCCATTAGATTGGCTCTTGCCATTGCAGCAACAAGCAAGTGGGAGATTCATCACATGGATGTGAAGAATGCATTTATTCATGGTGATCTTGAGGAGGAGATATACATGGAGAAGCCACAAGGACATGTGCATGATTCCTCCTTAGTATGCAAGCTCAAGAAATGACTTCATGGCCTCAAGTAGGCACCTAGAGCTTGGTATGATAAAATGAATTCCTATCTTTGGTCTCAAAGTTTCATGAGATGCAAATCTGATCCAAATGTTTATATGCTGAAAATATCCGACTCTTTGTTGCTCATAGTACTTTATGTAGATGATCTACTAATAACAGGTGATTCAGATACAACTATTGTTGCAACCAAAGAAGATTTGCATAATCAATTTGCCATGACAGATATGGGTCTCCTCAATTTCTTTCTTGTCCTTGAAATCAACCAAATTGAATCATGTGTCCAAGTTTCTCAATCCAAGTTTGCAAGGGATCTCTTGGCTCACTTTCAAATGATTGATTGTAAGCTATCCACCACACCTTTCCTATCGGGGTTCAAGCTTGAGGATGGCAATGATACACCATTGGTTGATTGCACACTCTACTGTCAGCTTGTGGGGAGTCTTCTTTATCTCACCCACTCTCATCTAGATCTATCATATGTAGTGGGTGTTGTTTCTAGATACATGTAGGAGCCTCATGAGCTACATTGGAAAGATGCCAAGCGTATACTTTACTATGTTCAAGGAACCATCAGCTATGGGATTCATTATTCAGCTAGATGTACATTGGATCTCATTGGCTATACTGATTCTGATTGGGCTGGTGATAGCATTGATCGCAAATCCAATTTAGGATATGTACTCAGTTTGGGATCTAGTCCAATTTGTTGGTCAAGTAAGAAGCAATCTTCCATTTCTTTATCCTCTACAGAGGTTGAATATAGAGGTGCAGTCAATATTACCATTTAGGATATTTGGTTACAGAACTTTCTCACTAAGCTAGGTATCTTTTTTCATAGTCCAACTCTCATTTGGTGTGACAATCAGAGTACACTAGCAATTTGTAGAGATCCAATACAATGACAATAGAAAAAACACATCGAGATCCACATGCACTACTTCTTAGATTTGATACATGATGGCATCATAGATTTGTAGTATTGTGCCATGTCTCACCAGATTGCTGACATCTTCACGAAGACATTCACTCAGCAGAAGTTTCACTTTCTCTGAGATCTTCTTGGGGTGAAAGACACTATAATCTAGTAGTTTTCTTATCTTGTTAGCATCTTTTTGAGGGGAGCCTTGTTACCACTTGGTTTTTCCCTCTTTCCTCATTCCTTTCATTAGTTAGAATTAAGGGGGGGGGGGGGTGTTAAAGTTTTTAATTCCAACTCCTGTCACAACTCCTGTTTGTTACATGCAAGTAATAGTTCTGCACTAATTTAGGGATTCACCGCTTCCTTTCATGCAGTGTTTTGTTTAGTTTCTTTAACTGCTCCTTATTTTTAGGATCTATTTCCCTAACTAAAAATCTCACCATATTTTGTAGTCTTGATACGGCGACCTTCTTTATGTAAGGGGTTTTCTCTAATGTATAATAAAATTTTGAGGTTCTGTATTTTATATTAACAGTGCTCTGTACATGCTCTGATTTTTCTCTGCAATTGCTGTTTATTTTTCCTTCCAACAAGGTTTGTAAAATTTCTATAAAAAGGTGGAGGTGTCTGGGTCCCATCACTTTAGAAGAGATATCAACATAGAATCATGTTTTCTCATAACTATGCACTATACGCCCAGTACAATCCAATATCTCTCAATAAACTTAGATCCTCAAAACTAAGATCTTGTATCTTCCCACAAACATATGTCATGATTCTAGTGCCTACATGCTCTCGCATCTCTAAACACTCCTCCATTCACAAGACAATGGTTCAACATAAGTACGTGATACATACATCAAAATACTGCTACCCCTAAGTGCTACATACTCCTCTCTCTAGGAACATGTCACATCTTTGGGAATAGGTACCCTAGAAGGATCAGGTCACCTAGAGAGGAATAGGTCGCCTTTCTCAGAACATGTTTCCCAGAGAGGAATAGGTTGCCTCCTAGGGAACATGTCACCTGGACCTATTTGGACATGCATCTAGCTTAGGATAACGTGTGAAATATAGTAAAAATAAAAAAAGTCAAAGGAGTGATGAAATGGCCTACCTCTTCTAGTGGTGCCCCATTCTCGACAACTTTCCTCAAATTATCTATCCTCATAGGAACAACTTATAACTTTTTCAACATCTTCTTCAACTTTTCACCACAAAAAAGTATAAAAGATGTAAATAAAAACATGAATAGAAAACGTAAGCACTATTTAAGAGGTAGGTTTTCTAAAACTTAAGTTACTTTTCTTCTTATTTTATTAATTTTTTGATAAATAATTTATATCTTGAGCTAGAGAGATTTGATTTTCACATCGAGATCATGATTTAGCTCCCTATCTCCCTGAGTGCTCTATGAGTCATTCTGGGTTAGTCCTGAGCCTCATTGATAGAATTTGTCTATAAAATTGTATTCATAATTCAAAGTAATAAATTTGATCTACCCTATTTCACTTTCCAAATTAGCAAGCCAAAATAGGGGGCATATAGCTACCCTCGAATTTCATCACTCTTAGTAAACCTTAGGTGGTTTATGGTTTTCAACTAACAAATTGGTTTTGCAAAATTTAGTTCCTAACATTATGTTGTAGGTACTGTCATGTTGGGGGCTTCATTTGTAAACTTTAGAATATTGTTTTTCATTTACTATTTTTGTAATTTAGCTTTTATATGCACATAGTTTCATACGCCACTAAAGTGGGGGATAAATGTATTGTCGTAAATTATAAGAAACTTATAGGTGTGTACGATTTCATGATTGTTTAGCACCCACCTTAGTGTGTTTTTATTTGAGCATGCATCATAAGAATTCATGTGTCAGTTAATGAACACCTAAATTCAAATATGGGTCATTTTTTAGTTCAAATTCACCAAAAATCAATGTGAGCCCTGATTTCTAGGAGCGTTCCTTTATTATTTCACCAATTCAATAATTTATTAATCACATAGGGCCTATGTTACCATGTGTGGCTTTTCACATCTTATCCTGACCCAATAATTAGTTTTCCTTTGGAATCAGACATCCCCTCATTATGTGGGTCCTATGGTCTTGATCTTAAGCCTAATTGGTGGGAAGAGGTCTCCCAGGTTGACTTCTCCCTGATATTTTGATTGAAATTGAAATCAGGGGTTGTTCATGTAATTTTAGCAAGATTTTCATATTCCCGTTGGCTTTCTTTGAGTTTACCACACGATTTGGTTTAAATGCAAGTATCTTCCTTCATTTTGGTAATGTGGAAGAAATTGCAAGGTTTTCTCTGCAATTTAAAGACATCTCATAAAGTAAGGATCTACAAATCAAGGAAAAATCAGCACGCATCAAGATCTAAAGGCTATTTTTCTACATTAAGTATTCAACATCATTATCAACAAGAGGCTTTCAAAGGATTATGAAGATGACTAGGAGATCACCGACTGATGACTGGCTTGTACTCTACCACTTGGGTTTAGTATGATTTCTTGTTATCCTCAAATTTATATGTTTGTACACTCGAATAAGTGTGTTGGATCCATTTTATAGATATGAAATCTTTTTTAAAGTAGATTGTTTTAAAATCATGAAAATTGGTGAAAACATATTAACTAAAAAATATAAAGTGAAAATCAAATATTTTTAGTCTTTTGGACTTAATGGTAAGGTATATTTTTCCCAAAAGTGCATCCAACAAAAGCTCCTTCTTGAATTAGTCCCAAATTTGTGAAAACACTTATAGATCTAAAGTTTTGTAACCGTGTAAAATTCATACAAGGACTCAAGCTTCCATTATCATCCCAACTATAAATAGTCTTCCACAAGAGAGCAGAAAGAAGTTGATTACTTGATTATTGATGTAAAATAATACAATTATTAAATGAACCAACAATCCGATAGTGTTCAAAGATACATGAGAGACATTTCATATGTAGGAAAGGGGATAAGACAGGACAACATATGTCACAATCATATGCATACACAAACTAAAAGTTTCCTAAGTAAATAAAAAACTTGTGTGATTAGATTTAAGAGATAAATTTGTTAAGTAATATATCTTATCAACACCAACATATATTTATTCCAATAGAAGCACATTATCATAGTTTTGTCTATGATAATAGAAAATGTGAACTACCATGTTTAAATATTAATATAATGTGATTAGTAAGGTGGTTCAATTAAAAAATGACACATATCAATCAATTTTTATATGGGATGTTGATGCAATGTTGTTGTAGCTTCATTTACATACCTATTGTGGTCATATATTATTTTCATGGAAAGTTAGAAATTTTAATGTCCTAGGAAGAAACTGTGTGGAACCCAAGTCCTACACTAAGTTTTTAAGGAGAGGTATGTGTTTAATGAAATAATTTAAATGAGTATAATATAATAGGAAAAATGCTACAATAACTTGATAATAATAAGCCACTTCAAGGAGAATTTCATGATTCTTGCAATAGTACTTATTTCTTCACTATATCATCGATCACTCTGGTATTAGAAGTTTGAAGAAACTGAAGTGATTTGTCTTCATTGATATTGTAGGATTGGATCATCTTGTCATCAATATTATCATCCATATACAGATCACAAGAATTCAAGAATTATCAAATCAAATTTGTATTTGACATCCATAATCGACTACCACAATACAGAGTCGAGTTACATCAAATTGTATAATCAAGACATTTGTGCCTCCCAATGAAGATACTATCTAAAATATGTCTCTCTGCACCATGACTAGGGCATACCATTTGAAGGAAGTCTATACACCACAACCCATTCTTCCACTAGTCACAATGTTTGTGTGCATTTGGAAGGAAATGTCATCTATGGCTGTTGGAAATGTAGAATTGGGAAGTTTGAGGTGCTCATGTGTCAGCGGTCTCCATTGAATATGGCATTCAGTTCAAAATATATCCCCTCAAAGCCTATGATAGTCCTATCATTTTCTACCGCAGCCAATAGGAACTTCAAGGTTGTGCTAAGTTATGGGGGTAGTGGTTTTAAAAGATCTGTCAATGGTTTGACTTCTTCAAACTTTGGAAATGTTACTCAGTTGTGCCTCTCCTTTCATATCTACTCTTCACTATAAGGAAGTTAAGTAGCGAGACAACTTCCTACACTAACCCTAAGGGGAGAATAATGTAAAAATCCCCTCATGTCATTTTCACACTTAGAGGAACTTAACTGAAATAAACATAAAGAAAAATAAAATTCATACCACAACACAAAGATTTACATGGCGAAAACCCTTTTGGGAATTAAAAAACCCACACTCCAAAACCAGCCCAATATATTATTCAGTGATAAAAAATAGATTACAATATACTTGCAGAGAAAGATTCTTTTAGGATTATCACCGATCAGAGATCCAAAGTAATTTATAAAGTTATAAGACTCTCTCACAAAACTCCATCTCATACACCTACTATATAGGAGATACAATACAAGAAACCACCAAACGGTATTACAAAACCATGGGCTAAAATAACCTCAAAAAGAGGTGCCCATCTTATCTCCAATCAAAGATTCCCTATGATGTGTCAATACATACACCAACACACGTAACTCCATTTTATAGCTCATTAACATGTTTGGTGCATTTTAACATTTCCTATTTTAGGAGACCCACGTTCCAGAGACCATAACTTATGAACCGTGTATCTACTTGGCTATTATAACCCCATTTTGGAAATGCCACAAAGTGATCTACAAATAGAATTGCAAAGCATTGTCCCAAGAAATGTTTAACCCCTTTTCAGAGCCTCTAAGGCCTTCAAAATTGAGTTCAAAGTTTTCTTATGACCCTGTCAAAAAACCAAAAACTTAATATCTTCAAAACCGCATATGATATTGCCACGAAACTTTACCGACATGCTTATATATCCAAAATGAACCTCTAGAAGAGAAATTGGAAAAAAATCATGCTCAAAATATTTAATTACTAAAACTATCTTCCATATGTAACTACAAGGTTGAGACACATTTTATCAATGATCTCTGACTTGTTGAACACCTTACAAGACAGAGAAAAGGGAGTATCTACACCATCATTTAATTTCCAGGAGCCGTGAGCCCCATAGATTCCAAACACCATCTAAACTTCTCTGTGCCCACAACCTTTGTTAATGAATGTACAAAATTCATCAAAGTCTCTACCTTAACCAGCTTCACCCTGCCATCCTCAACCATATCTCATAAAAAATTATACTGAACATCAATGTTCTTGGTTCTTGCATGAAAATTTGGGTTCTTTGCTAGGAAAATCACACTCTAGTTGTCACAATAGACTATTACCACTCCTTGTTTTATTCCAATGTTTGAACACAGTCTCTTAAGAAAAATAGCTTATTTACAATCATGAGTAGCTCTGCCATATACTCTTCTTCGGTAGTGGAAAAAGAAACAACAACCTGTCACTTACTCATCCAACTAATTGCACTACCAAAGAATATAAACACATAAGAATTGGTGGATCTTCTGTGATCAATATCGCCTACCCAATCTGCATCCACATAACCATGAATATCAATGGAAATTTTGTCTCCCATCATATTACCATTATAATAAAAATAATATTCTGAGGTACCCTTCAAATATCTGAAGACTCTTTTAACTGCATCCCAATGAACTCTACTAGGATTAGACATATATCTGGAAAGAACTCACATTGCTTGGGCAAGGTCTGGTCTAGTACAGACCATAGCACACATCAAACTTCCAACTACACTCTAGTAAGGTACTCTTCTCATGTCTTCCATCTTTGATGGAGATGTAGGATAGTCTAGAATAGATGATTTTGTTCCAACTATAAAAGGAAGACATAATGGCCTACAATCCTGCATGTTGAAGCTTTGTAAAACTGAGTTCACATACTTATTTTGGCCTATCCATAGTTTTTGGTTCACCCAACCATGCTTCCATAGGTGTTTTATAAACAAGAGTTGAGGTAGGAGACCTATTAATCAGGTAGCAAGCAGTGAAAAAATTCCGCTCAAAATATTTGTTCAAGTCCAGCACCACTCAACATACTCCTACCCTTCTCAATGAATGACTTGTTCATCCTTTCTGAACCTCCATTCTATTGTGGAGAATACAGATTTGTCTTCTGCCTATGAAATCCAAAATCTTTATAGAATATATCAAAATCATTAGCGAAAAATTCACCACCATTATCAGTAAATTCCTTAAATCGACTGAAAAAATCATATTTACTCTTTACTCTTTATCAGTAAACTCCCATTTCTTCTCATTTGGAACATATGCATATGCCTTATAGCCAAAACTCTAAGATGTCTCAATGAAGGCTTATGAGTTGACCATGCTTCCATAGGTGTTTTATCAACAATATTTTATGTAGGAGACCTATTAATCAGGTAGCAAGTAGTGGCAACAATTTTGTACCAAAATATTTGATCAAGGCCAACACCACTTAGCATACTCCTACCCTTCTCCATCATCTTGTTCATCCTTTCTGCAACTCCATTCTATTGTGGAAAATAATGAGTTGCCTTTTTCCTATTAATTCCACAATCTTTACATTATATATCAAAATCATTAAAGCAAAATTCACCACCATTATCAGTTCTCAAACATTTTATTTTCCTTCCAATCTACAATTCAACCATTGCTTTAAATTCCTTAAATTGACTAAAAACATCATTTTTACTCTTTATAAAATACACCCATATCCTTTTTCTATAATCATCAATAAATTAAACATAATATGTATATTTTCCAATGGAAGGAACATCAATAGGACCAAACACATCAGAATGAATAAGATCCAACACACCACAAGGTTTATGAGAAATTGAGTAAAACTAAATGTGGTTTTGTTTTCCATAAATGCAATGCTCACAGAAATCAAATTCTAGATTACAATCATTCAGACCTTCAACAAGGTTTTTCTTTTTCAAGTTCCTTAGACCCTTTTCTCCAATGTGGCCAAGTATCTAGTGCCACAACATAGTCTTATTTGTAGGTGTAGACACCTAAATTTGATTAACATATTTAATTAAATTTAGTGCCTTCCTAGAACATTATTGATTAAATAATTATATCATATTATTTAATTAATTAATGTTATCCTTCTAGCCAAATTAATTCAATTAATTAGCTATAGTCCAATTAATTATTAAATAACAACTCATAGTCTGATAATTAATTAAATCCCCTTTCCTCTATTAAGTTGAATAAATATATTTATTTGTTTTACTTGATTCATAAATTCCCCTTTATCCCAATTGTGAATTAAATATTCTATTTAATTCAATTTGAGCAAATCGCTCCTAACTTCAACCCCTAAACTAACCTTATTCAACCACTTAACCCATGGTTCCAACTCAACCCAACCCATTCACACATACTAGCCCTTCCTTATTAGTTAATCAACCACAATTAACTAATTAACACCTCCACTCATTCTCTCTCCTCCCATCACATCTTCCTAATCACCCCACTTGTCCCCTAAACCTAAGCCTAATCACCCCTTAAGCATGTGAACAATCCTAATCCAAGGATTAAGAACCCAACCTCAACCCCAAAGTCAACTCCTTGTCACATCCCTCAAATCCCCATCCATACCTCATAAGTCTTCCTTAAATGCTCTTACACACTCCATCCATCTCTTACATCTTTGTATCCTCTCACATCTCCCAAAATGGTCACATTCCCCCATTCTTCCAACCCTCTCTCCCTGTGACACTTGTCAAAATGAGAGCCATTTGAGAAAACACAATCCATGTGCTCTTTCTCAAATGAATCTCAACCCTTCCTCAAGTTTGCATCTTGGCCATCCATTTCTCCCTCTATTTGCCTATAAATTCAACCTCATTTCCTTCACAAATCATCCACCTTTTATGCAAAGTTATCATGCCCATATGAGAGGTAAGAACCACTATCATACCCTTATAATGCCCAAATCTTTCCATACCATTGAAGCTTGAGAAAAGTTCATTGAGCACACATCCAATCCATTAGACAACATCTACACATCAAAGGGAGCTTGTTAAGTTTTTAAGAAAGGTTTGCACATTCTTAGGCTTGTTTAGTTTAGTTTCTCTCTTGTCTTATCATATATGTTATTTTGAGTAGTATAGTGAATGCTTTAAATCTTTTAATGTGTTCCCTTTTGCTATTACTATTTTATTGCATACATTTTTTACACACCTAATGAGACCAACTTCACAGGTCATTTCTCTAATCTTTTTATATTTTTCTCTTGCAAACTAATGTTTATTGTTGTTTGAGTGTCTTTGCAAGGTTTTTGGGTTTTTTGCAGGTTGGAAGGGTAAAAATGACCATTTATGCCATCAATCTCGTCATCAAAATCTACGCAACGCCTTTTTAGTCCTTTTGTGGGATTGAAGGCTAGACCCATGGGAATGCGGTGTCTATTCGTGGGAACGTGATCCCGTGACTTTGCAGGCTGACAGGTCCCGAGACCTATTTTCCCCTTCCTTTTGTCTTTTTCCATAATTTTTGTCTTTTTGATCAGAGCCGCAGGAACGCGCACCAGAATTGCCGGAATGAATTCTATCATTTGTAAAGACGCAGTGCTAATTAAACATGTTTTATTTATTTTCCAGCATGTGCAATCCAGTCAAATTCCTATGACATCGCTGCTTGACTCGCAGGAACGCATGTTGGCTACTACGGGATTGTTGGCTAGACTCACGGGATCGTTGTTTTACTGATTGCACTCTATTTTTGTGCAAGTCGCAGGAATGAACTTGTGGACACCATTTATGCATTTAAGTCAAAAACAAACTCACACCTTTATTTTTTGATTTAATTAAATGAAAACACATTTGGTTTTGGTGTTTTAAAATGAATCAAAGGCTAAAATGAACCCTCAATCAAATCTTTTAATTTGGGTTTAAAATTAAGTCACAATTCTTGAATGCTTAAGGGAAAAATTTAACAAAGCAAATCAAAACATTTCATTTGGTGCACTAAAATTAATCAATCACACAATCTTGAGTGCCTAAAGGAAATGGAACAAAGCAAATCAAACACTTCAATTTGGGCTTAAAATGAACATTCTCACAAATCTTGAATGCCATAAAGGAAAAGAACCATTACTTTTCACATTCAAAGCAATCTCTTTTTCAAATCAAAGAAATGAACCTTGCATGATATTCACGTGTCTTTGATGTCTTAGGATAGAAAAAAATTAGTCTTAAATAGGTTCAATTTGAAAAGAATGGATGTTTTGTGTGTTTGAAGGAGTATTTTTCAACACTTTCTTAAGAGCTATTTTCATTTTTTGCAAAACCTTGTTAGTATAAATGGCACACTAGAAATATCTTATATCTGTATCCTCTCCCCTTGCCTTCGTAGATCTTGGGTGACAAGAAAGATTAAGTTATTTTTTTCTCTTCTAGCGAGGCCTGTCCAGAAGATGCACGAGTCCTTCTGGAGAATGACCTCAAACTGGTAAATCATTTCAATCGGTATAGAAATAAGGTGTGACCCAAAGGTCCACTTTACATCCCTTCAATCTTGGGTAGGTCATGTTCAATGGTAGTCCCTAAGTGAATATCATCAGCACACTGGCATGGTTGAACTAGGCTCTTAAGTGAGTCACGCCATACAAACTGATTGCGGGGATGCCACGAATCTCACTAGCAACTGTTAAACTAGCAACCTACCCGATTCACCTTCGAATGGTGACTTATTATAGTGCAAGGGGAGGGAAGAATCCCCCCCCAAGACTCCCCTCATACATTTCCCAGGGTATTGTGTTACGAAAGAGATCTTCGTAGCACGACAACAATACCTGGAAAAAGGCAAAAACACGAGCGCCCTTCTGGGGGTGACATTGTTGTGTGAGCCAAAGGAATACCAAGAAATGGGCCTATAATATTTCATGTGAAGCCAATTCCTTAGGTAGAAATTTCTTGTGTGTATATTCGATGTTACAAACCCATGAAAATAATTGTTGAACATACACAAAATCAAAGGTCCAAAGTCTTTTGAAAAAGAGATCAACATTGTGTGCATCTTGCAAGGTTTCTTTGTCCCTTGTAAGGTTGTTTTCTCCAAAATTGACCCAACAAATAGAACAAATCATTTTCTCCAAAGATACCAAAGGTACACTTACCGTAGTCACTGCCTGAAGAATCTTTTTTATAATAATAGTGCTCATGACCAATTTGGTGAAATACAAGAAGGTGAAAAATCCATTACCCCCCCGTGCAAAGAGAACAAAAGAACACAACCCGAGAGGCTACCAAGTCCCAAAAAATCATTGATTCCATCAAGAAAGAAACTCACAAAAGAGAAGAATTTGACAAAGTGATATACATCAACAGGTTGCTCGCTTCATGGGCAAATATCATCTGAACACTACCTTTGTCAAATTTGAGCAGTATGACTAGTTGGTCTATCGCAATAAACAGTTATTCCTCCTCTTCTTAAGATCAATTAGCATGCATTTTTAGGACTTCCCTTAGGTATCATCTTTAGAAACATGTCACACACTCATCCTAGCATAATCCTAACATAATCCTAGCATAATCCACTGTAATCCAGCATAATCCAATCCAATCTCAGTCAACCTAGCATCATCGTAATCATCATCCAAATCATCCCAAGTCACATCCCTCACTTAGTGTTGCATCCTCTTTTGAGTTTCTTAGAACCTACATTTTAATCAAACCCCATCTTTAGGCATCCTCAAACTAAGCATTGTTTTAGGATAATCTCCTTTTCCCTTGCAACTTCATCACCTTGATCAAAAGGTTGGTTCGCATCGACAGAGAATCCCATCTGCCAAAGATCACAAGTCTTTCCTAGGTATACAATCACATCTACTTGATCTTACACTAGGGAAAGAAACCCTTAATTCTTGCATACACCAAGTCAACCTTAAACCTTAGAGAAAAATCATCATCCTAAAATCATCATCTATAATCCTAATCCTAGCACCATCATCCTTAACTTCCTAGTAACATCCTTGCATTACATCTTGCATCTCATATCCCCTTAGGCTAATCATTTCATGCCACCAATCACATAAGCCACTAAGAAGAGGAAGGACATGGACCCTATTCTTGCATCTAGTTCATCTAATCCTACGATTGACCACACTAACACTATGTTCTCCTATGCGCCTCAGCCCAATGAACAAATTGAGCACATTTGGGTAGATACTAATGAGACTCCCACCATGAGTACCATAGAGATATTTATCAATCATCTAGGACATGTCCACATTGTAAATTCTATGAGTAGACGCAACAATAGTCAAGTACTCTAAGACATTCAGTGATAAGGAATTCAACTCTTGCCTTGGCTTATACCCACGCTTCTCACATGACCTATGGCACTCCCAAGGGAGCATTATCATCCCATTAAAAATGAAGTTGTTGATCCAATTTAGCAATATCTATAGGTGGGAACTCTTATTTCACAAGTAGTCCAACCTTCCATCCCACCCTCCATCATGCACACGAAACCTCCATCTACCTCGGGAGCCCCGCTTCCTAATCCAACATCAGCAACACAAGTAATACTTCCTATCGCTACGGAAGCACCTAAACTTCCTCAACCTATAGTCACTCCAATTTCACAAGCGTTCCCAACATTCATAGCACAATTTCCACCACCACCAGTCAACACTCATCAAACCACCATTTCACCCATCCCCACTCAGCCATTCAAAATGCACCATGCAGTTCGCAGCACCAAAGAACCCAAATCTCCATGCTTGTTCCACCTTTTTCTTCCACCACATACCCACAATAGCAAACACACTTCACCATAAGCATGCCACTCATGAATCAGTATAACCAACCATTATTTCCGCAAGGGCCCACCTTCCCCACCCCACTAGCAACGTAACCGCAACGTGTGCCAAAAGTTCTACCTCAAACGCAATTGAACCCAAATCCTCCCATGCAACAAACATCTACCAATCCCTTCACCATAACACAAATTTCCATCCCACCTATCCAGCAGCAACAACCAATCCAGCAACAACAACCTATCCAACATCAACAACCTATCCAACATCAACAACCTATCCCGCAGCAACAACCTATCCAACAACAACAACCTATCCAACAACAACAACCTATCCAGAAACAAGCCCAACAACAACAACCACAACAGAAAAATGCCAACCCATTTACATCCCAAGCACAACAACAAAAAACCAACCCCTTCGCAGCTGCATAAACAATCATCCAAACTACCCAACAACCACAACCACAAACACATGGGGAAAATCCCTTCATGGCATAATCACTGTAACAACTTGCTAATTATTTCACTAACACGCACACTATCATCTAACCAATACAACAACAACAAACCAATTTCTCCAACTACCTAGCCATGACATCTTCCGCTACATCACAAATTGTTCCACCACCACAACAATCCAGTGTTCCCATTAACACCAATTACCTCACTCCAGCCACTGGGGCATTCCACCACAAAACACCTATCCTCCACCCTATGCAGGTGTGCAATAGGATCAACCCACTTATCCAACACCTTAGCAAATACAAGCATACTTCTAGTAGTTACAACAACCCTATCAGACACTGCCACCTCCTCCACCACAATATTCCCCTCAGCCGTAGCTTCCACCACAATATTCTCCTCAGCCACAGCTTCCACCATAACAAGCCATCTATGCTGATGAAGGGGACACCCCTTAATACCACAAGTACACGATAGAAACAAGGAGAAACAACATAAATTTGCAAGAATAGAAAATTGGCTTCTTATTGGCTCCACAAATGTGGAATTACAAACTTCAGAATTACATTATCAAAAGCCACATGGACATCCCTTACAATAATCTATAGGATAAAGCCTCAAATAACCACCCAGAACTACCCTAGAAAACACTACGGGCCTTCCTTAAATAGGCAATTTTCCACCGCCTAAGAAGGTTCCAGAAATCTAGCCATTAAGGCCGAATACCCTTAACATTTAATTATTTTTCACTTTTATTACAAAAGGGTCGGCTTTAAATATTTACAAAACATGAGATTAGGTAGCCCAACTTCCGGAAGCCATAACTTTTGAACCATAGCTCCGATTGGCTATATAACCACTTTTCGAAAAGGGGAGATCGCGATCTACAGTGTCTGACTTGCAAAGTGCTAGTCAATCGGGGGTTCAACCTTGATCCAGAGCCTCTAAGGTTCTAAAAATTGAGCTCAAAGGTTTTGCACCCTAAAATCTCAACAGTAAATCCTTAATAACTTTGCCAATACAGATGATCTGGCAATGAAATTCAACTGGCATTCTTATATGACTAAGATGAACCTTCA
>MU224863.1:863068-873813 GCA_018584345.1 Thuja plicata | reverse complement strand
CAAAGCCTCAAATAACCACCCAGAACTGCCCTAGAAAACACTACGGGCCTTCCTTAAATAGGCAATTTTCCACCGCCCAAGAAGGTTCCAGAAATCTAGCCATTAAGGCTGACTACCCTTAGCATTTTATTATTTTTCACTTTTACTACAAAAGGGTCGGGTTTAAATATTTACAAAACATGAGATTAGGTAGCCCAACTTCCGGAAGCCATAACTTTTGAATCGTAGCTCCGATTGGCTATTATAACCACTTTTTGAAAAGGGGAGATTGCCATCTACAGTGTTTGACTAGCAAAGTGTGAGTCAATCGGGGGTTCAACCTCAATCTGGAGCCTCTAAGGTCCTGAAAATTGAGCTCAAAGGTTTTGCACCCTAAAATCTCAACAGTAAATCCTTAATAACCTCACCAATATAGATGATCTGGCAATGAAATTCAACTGGCATTATTATATGACTAAGATGAACCTTTACCTAGAAAATTAGAACATTCTGAGTTCAAACGACCAACTTACTAAAAATAGTAAGTTTCCAAAAATAGCAGCTTTGTACAAAATAGCCCTTATTGAATAGAAAAACACATATTTTTGGGTGATGCAAGATTTCCCTTACACCCAGGATGCTCCTGCATCATATGCTGACCAACAACCATCATATCAAACACCACAATATCACCCACAGAATCCCCCATATTCACCATTTGATCCATATCAAATTCAGGGAACCAATGCAATCGGGGTTAATAATCTTCCCCCACAAATCAATCATGAATGGGAGGAAATGAAGAACGCTCTCAAAGAGCTAAAAGCAGGGACCGAAGCTAAAACATTCAAGTTTGAGGAGGTGTTTCCTTACCTGTTTGATTGATCTATCACTACAATACCCTTCCCCAAGCACTTTGAAACACCCAAGTTCGATAAATATCGGGGGAAGGGAGATCCTATGAGCCACGTGAAATAATTCTACATGGCATGCCAAGAAGTGACCTATAGCGATAATTTTCTCATGAGACTATTTCCCAAAATTTTAGGAGGGACCACTCTTGAGTGGTTCTACATAATGCCCTATGGCACAGTCTCTACTTTCGCCGAACTATTAGAGAAGTTTGTGGTTCAATAAATGCACAACATAGAGAATGAACTCTCCCTCCTCAATTTATGTAATTCCAAATAGAAGGGAGGAGAGAGCCTGACCGATTACCTTCAGTGTTGGCAAGGGCTTACTACAAGGTTGTCCTATCAACCCCTGAGAAACATCTCATCAAAATTTTTATTAACAACCTCCATCCTAAGCTTGTCTATCATATGCACATGAATTTTATACAAACTTATCAAAACATCAGAATCAAAGACATGGATCTCGAACGAGGTCTCATGGAAGATGGTGCCATCAAGCGTTACAAAGAATCCCAGTCTGAAAAACATAATAATGATCGATCATGGTACTAGAACAAAAAAAAGAATGTAGTAACAGACGGAGCCACTGACACCAAACATGTTCAGGTCAGTCTCAACACACCTACCCAAACTTATCAGTAAGCACCGCCAGTATACCCTCAACCTCCTCCCATGTATCAATAGCCCTCTCCCGCATTTCACCAACTAACTCACCAGCAAACCACATGCCCCCAAGGTGCGACTATCTATCCCCCTCCATGGACATCATATCAACCCAACTACCAAGGTCTTGTGAACCAGATGAATGCTATATCAATCCCACATGGACAACTAAGGCCTTGCACTTAGAATGCACCATAATGCATGTTTACCCCCTTGGGTGAACCCATAGATGTCATCTTCCACAAAATGGTCCAAGCTAACCAAGTTGTGTACCAAAAAATGTAACCATTTGATGACTCAACACCTAAGCCTGACTGGTATAAAGATAACGAGTACTGTGAATACCATCATGTTAAGGGACATGTCACTATCAAATGAATGAAGCTAAAAAAACTACATTCAAGATCTCATTGACCGCAAAGAGATCTAAGTGGACTCTCCTACCCAACCATCACCAAATGTGGTCCTTAAAATCTATCAAAATGCATTTCCTGAACACACCTTCGGTAAATGACCATGCAATCCTGCTCAATCCTTCGACCAGGGGAAGGGTAAGCAAGGAGACAATATTGACAAAAAATATTATACAAATTCATATATCAACTACGATAATCTCATTGGATGCATATCCCAAGTCCAGTCCTCTATCAATGTCATTCATGTTAAGGGCGTCGATAACGAATGCGCAGTCACCACTTGTCGAGATAGAATAACAGTCGTAGGTGAAAGTACCACTCTATCTGCTAGTACCCAATACAACCTGTTGGAAAACCTAGGGAATAATCCTACCAAATTTCCATCTTGGATCTCCTCTACACCTCACCCATCCATCAAGAGATCCTCAATAAAGCCCTACAATAATCACGTGTTCCCAATGACATTAACCTCACTGAATTCTAGAACCTTGTCGGCCAATTGTCTGCATCTTGTGGGGTTTATTTTAAACCAATAGATGTACCCTTCGAAGAACCTGATCATAACCTTCCTCTCCATATCGCTATCATGGTTAAAGATTTTTCCATTAAGCGAGTCATGATAGATAATGTTTTGGCCGTAAATCTGTGTACTCTAAAACTCATCAAACAGTTGAGCTGCATTGAAGGAGATATAATAAATGATGTCATTACCATCAAAGCCTATGACAATCTGAAGTGCACTTCTGAAGGCACCATTTCATTTCCCATCAAAGTGGGCCCTGCTATCCAAGATACAATATGTCACATTGCTGATCTTGACCTTCCCTTCAACATCCTCCTTGGAGGCCAATGGATTCATTCTATGCAAGCCTTCCCATCCACCTACCATCAGTGCATCAAATTCCCATATAACGACACTGAAATCACTATCCGCATAGATCCCAAGCCCTTCGCATGCTGCAATGCATTGGAAACCTCCTTCCCACATTCCAATCACTATCCCATGGTCGACATTGGAATCTCTATCACCAGTTCATCTCAAATCCATTTAGATCCAAAAATAATCCTCTCTTCCACCATTTCTATGGTCAAGATCAACAACTAGGGTTGTGGTGAGTACAACCTATCTGATGCCTTCACAATTGGAGCATTTCCAGTTGATCCAAATACCCAAGGGAGATCGGACAAGAACATAATAGATTAGAGCAAGCCATAGACAAACAAATTGGGCCCTACCACTTTTATCTCAAATGGAATTTTGAGTATCTAGGAGATGGCACCAGACATTAATTGGTGGCTTTATAAAGATCTGCCACCCCCAAACACAAGTTTCCTCAATTATTTCAAAGGAAAATACCCTTCAACTCACAAGCTGGTTACAAAAAAATGGAACTATCAAGGTGGTAGCTTGGGTGCTGAAGAGAAAGGAATGAAATCCCCTTTTGTACCCACCAAACAAGAAAAGTATTTAGGCCTTGGTATGGATTTTGCCATGACTGGGGGCACTAATGACAACAACTATACCCATTATAGACCCTTGGGCCAAATCATTGAATTTGAAGATGTCCCTGAAGAGAAAATTGTGAAAGCCTACAATGATATTTATTATGACATCTTCCTGGGAAATTATGTCCTCCGTCAACTCTCCATTAATTTCATTGACCTTCCCCTCCTACATCCCAAACTCATAGACTAGGACCAACCAAGTGTTGCATAGGTTGATGAGTTCCAAAGTGAGGACGCGCTCCTAAGATTGATGGGAGTAGTTGAACAAAGCAATGACTGGGGGAAAGATTCAACACATGTCTACAAACTGGATCCAAAGGAATACTTTGGGGAAGAGGAGGACTTCAGCCGCAAAAATGAAGTAGAAAAAAATAAAAACAAGAACAATTATCCCCTAGCGAAAAACCCTCTGGGGCGCTATCTGATTGCAAAAAAGTAAAAACAAAGGGCGTATCTGCTAGTGAAAACCTCTCTGCGGTGCCAGAGGATGAAGACTCTCCTCTTCCTCTAATCCATGATAACATGCCTGAATAATCATCGATCCTCATCAAAGAAAAAAAACCTATCAATCTGGGTACAAGGGACTATCCTTGCATCACTTACATTGCAGCCTCCTTGACAAAAGCAAAAGAATCAGCTCTCTTTTCTATCTTACAAGAATTTGTAGATAAATATGCATGGTCTTATTCCCACATGCCGAGATTAGACCCTAACTTAGTGGTTCACCATCTAGCAGTGGACCCAAACATCAAACCGATTAAACAAAAGCTCCACAAGATGCACCCCAAGGTAGCACTACTCATCAAAGAAAAGCTCAAAAAGATACTCCAAGCCAAAATCGTTCACGCCATTGACTACTCTGAAAGGATCTCCAGCATGGTGCTAGTGTCCAAACCTAACAAATCTATCAGGATATGTACAGACTTCCGAGATCTCAACAAGGCATGTCCCAAGGATGATTTCCCATTGCCAAACATAGACATGATAGTAGATCTCACAGCAGGACATGAGATGTTGTCACTCATGGATGGATTTTTAGGATATAATTAGATCTGTATTGCAGAAGAAGATCAACACAAGACATCATTCACAACCCCTTGGGGCACTTTCTGCTATAATATGATACCATTTAGTTTGAAGAATGCTGGGGCAACCTATCAGAGGGCCATGATAGTCATTTTCCATGACATGATTCACAAGATCCTTGAGGATTATGTAGATGATATCTTGGCTAAATAAGTTAAAAGGGAAGATCACCTAGATGTTTTGGAATGTGTCTTTGACAGGATTGGACATTACGGCCTAATGCTCAACCCTAAGAAGTGTGTCTTTGGGATCACATCGGGAAAATTCATTGGATTCATCGTATCTAGAAGAGGCATTGAAATAAATCTAAAAAAGGTATAATCTATCATGGAAATGCCTCCACCAAGAACACTATGACAACTGCACAGCCTACAAGGAAAATTACAATCTGTGCACTGTTTTATCTCTCAATTAGTTGACAAGTGCCTACCGTTTACGCATCTCCTACGAAAAGAAAATAATTTTAAATGTGATCCTTTGTGTCAAAGAAGATTTGAAAAGATCAAGGAATATCTGGCAAATCCACCCATCTTGGTACCACCTGTACTAGGTCTACCACTCATCCTATATATTTCTACTACTACAATGGCACTGGGGGCACTCCTTGCTCAATTAGATGATGAAGGAAAGGAAAGAGCCATTTATTACATCAGTCAGACCTTAGTGGGTTATGAACTCAATTATTCCCCCATGGAAAAGGCATGCCTGGAAGTGGTTTTCACCACTCAAAAACTTCACCACTATATGCTTAGTCACACAACCAAGCTCATTTCAAAAGTGGATCCCCTCAAGTACTTACTTTCCAAGACTACTCTCACAAGTAGAATGGAAAAATGGGTTATGCTGCTAAGCAAGTTTGACATCTAATATGTAGACAGAAAAGTCATTAAAGGGAAGGTCATCGTAGATCAGCTAGTAGAAGTACCATTGGTGGACGCATATCCTCTAATTACAAAATTTCCACATGAGCATTTGTACATGATAGAAGAGAAACCCAATTGGAAACTCTACTTTGATGGATCCTACACAGCCTATGGTGTAGGGGCAAGAATACTTTTCATCACACCTCAAGGTGACTACATCCCTATGTCATTCAAGTTGGGTTTCCCTTGCACAAACAACATTGCAGAATATGAGGCACTAGTCGCAGGATTCCACATGGCTATAGAATGGAACATCACAGATATACATGTCTTCAGCTATTCCCAACTCATCATCAAACAAGTCTTGGATGAGAATCAAACTAAATATGACAAAATGATGCCATATAAGGAGATGGTTGACAAGATGAAAGATTATTTCTTCCACTTACAAATGACACAAGTACCACAAATCCAAAATAAAGTTGCTGACCCAATGGCCATAATTAGCTCCCTCTTATAGATTCCTCACGAGTCTACGCAATACAAATTCTTAGTTGAGAAAATTCATGCTCCCGCTTATGAGAATGATGAATCGAATTGTGTATGTGTCTTGGTTGGTCCCCAGTCCCCGTGGTACCATAATATCTAGGCTTATCTACAAAATGGTATCATATCTCCTCACCTCACCTCAACCCAATGCCAAAACCTTATTTGCAGAGCTTCCTGCTACACCCTTGTAGCACACACCCTTTATCGTCGAGGCTATTACAATGTGCTCTCTCGATGTTTAGATGAAAATGAGGCTGCCCAGGCTTTACAAGAGGTACATGCTGGAATCTGTAGTGTGCATACGAGTGGCATGGTCCTAGCCAAGAAAATTTTATGGAAAGGATACTATTTTCCTACAATGGAACATGATGCTTCTGAGTTCATCAAGAAGTGCTTACCTTGTCAACAACATGCCAATTTGATCCATGCCCCTGCAGAGGACCTCCAACCTATTGCTCCACCTTTGTCTTTCTCTTGTTGGGGTTTTGACCTCGTTGGTAAGATTACCCCCCTCTCTTCTGAAGGCCACAAATACATAATAACAACAATGGAGTACTTTACAAAGTGGGTTGAAGCAATTTTGCTCACCCTCACTACAGGTGTTCAGATCTCAAAATTTATCCTCTACCACATCGTCTTCCACTTTGGCATACCCTCCACTATCTTCATAGATCACACAACACCATTTGAAAATAAAGACATCAGTGACCTATGTGTTTGCCTCCACATCCATCACCATTTCTCCAGTCCATAATTTCCTCAAGGTAACGGCCAAGCTGAGGCAACCAACAAAATCATCCTCAAAATCCTCAATAAGGTTGTCAATGATACTGGTCATGACTGGCATCTCCAAATTAACCCTGCCCTCTGGTCATACCGCTCTTCCTATCGTACGCCCACAAGCACCACCCCTACTCCCTTGTTTATAGTGCTAAAGTTGTCTTACTAATTGAGGTTGAAATACCATCACTCTGAGTATCACTATGAGGCCTCATCAATGATGAAGACAATAGAGTAGCCAGCCTCACACAATTGGATGTACTAGATGAGAAATGTCAACAAGTCTACGACCACCTAGTCATTTATCAAAAGAGACTCAAGAGAAGTTACGACAAGAAAATCCACCCACGCCAGTTCCAGGTGGGTGATTTAGTACTAAAGGAAAATCAAAAAGTGGGTACAGATCGAGAAAATAAAGGTAAATTTGAGGTTACCTATCAAGGTCCCTATGTTGTCACTGCATGCTTTTGTTTTGGGGCATATCAGCTATCTACTCTCGAAGGGGAACCCCTGAATGATCCCATCAACATGATGCATCTCAGGCGCTTCTAAACCTGACAACTGGTTATTCCAGTCATCTAAAACAATCCATAAAAAGTACAAAAAGTCCTAAAAAAATCATTGTCTTGGTGAAAATATGGTCAACAGACGCCTTGATGATACCAAAAAAATAAAAACAAAAAAAAGATCAAAAAAGCAAAGAGAAATAAATTGTCCAATGGTAAAAAATTGACAATCAAGCGCCTTGGATAGGTATGTGTGGTGAAAACCTAGCAATTAGGCATCACACATAGAGGGCTACATCATTATCTATCAAAATCTCATTCCTCTCCCTCATCCCCATCCACTTTAGCCTAATCACTGCCCATATTCCCTAGGTGTTTCCTCATCGCACACATCATTTTGAAATAATCCTCTTATCCTATTTCCTGAGCTTTTGTACATATAGTCTTGTATATAATCGTCAGTCTTCATTGTACATATGTCGCTTATCCCAATCCCTGAGCTTCTAGTATTTTTCCATCCTGTAAATACCTTATTTGTGTCAAGTCTAGTCTTGTGTCCCCTCCTGCTTGTACATATCTCGCACCCTTGGTTGATCTCCTTACAGAAAGTGATCTAGTTATACCTCGAATAATGTGCGACAGGAAGCCCCCTTTGAGGAAATCTTGATTCAGTAATCCAACTTCAGAACATCTTTTGGCCAATCAGTTTGACACACATCCCATCTTTCTAGAAATGGGTCCTTGAGGATATATCCTTCCTCTCGTTGACCTAAATATAGATCATCATCATCCCTGGGTTCTTCTAGGATGTATCCTTCCTCTTGACCTAATCAATCCAATTATCATCATTGATCTCTCTGGAAAAAGGCGTCTTGTTGTTGAATTTTTTATCTTGAAATTTGATTTTGGTTCTTGATTATCATTCCTGATTCTCTTGTTTGTTCTCTTCCTCAAGGTTGCTACAATTCTTCATATCGTGGTATGCTGTGAGTGGATGCATTTGAGATAGGGAACTTGATCTTTTTGGTTTCTGCCTGTGAGTCAGTCGGATGTGACCCTTGCATGTATGTCATCCATGTGGATTCGCATGCTGCACTTGGGAAACATCATTTGTTTGTGGGCTTCTCCAGCATCGGTTCTGTCTTTGTTCTCCTAGAAACCACGAAGGTGATGCTGGGGCAGCCCCCATGTGTTTTAGTATCAGTCCTATGCAACAGTGGAGATATGGCCTTGCATTCCTAGTAACCTTGGCATCATCTCTAACCATTTCTATATAAAACTAAGTGCTCAAACTACATGGTGGTATTCCATCTCAAAATACCCCTCGCTCAAGATTTAAGAACCACTACCCTCCACCCATCATATCCCAAAAGAAAAATACTATCACACCAAGCAATCTCACCCTACAAACAAACCTACATTATGACAGTCCTACAACTCCCATCCCTCATAATCCTACATACACCTAAAACCTCCCATCCCTGATGCAAAATTGACACCCCTCATCACCCCACCATCCCTTATCCACAAATTTTGATTGTGCACATGCTTATTCATCCCCTTTCTTCCCAACCACTACCCTAAACCTAGTTGGACAATGATGTGTTGCATTCCCCATTCACACTTTTGCATCCACCCATAATTGCATTGCACTCCATCTTCATTATCATCTCTTTAGGTACATTATCACTCACGTCTCCTTTGCATTGTGCCATCTACGTTAGGTTCATTTTAACCTTGCACTAGATTCATTTTAGTCTTGCATTGTTAATTCATTTAGGTTCAATTTTAATCTTGCCTTAGATTCATTTTAATCTTGCATTATTAAATCATTTAGTCTTGCATTTTTAAATCATCATAGATTCATTTTACTCTTGCATTGTTAATTCATTTAGGTTCAATTTTAATCTTGCCTTAGATTCATTTTAATCTTACATTATTAAATCCTTTAGTCTTGCATTGTTAAATCATCATAGATTCATTTTAGTCTTGCATTGTTAATTCATTTAGGTTCATTTTAAATCTTGCAATGTTAATCATTCTCAGCCTTGCATTATTCAAATTTATTTTAGATTCATTATTTACCTTAGATTCATTTTGCATCATACATACACATTTCATTAAACATCAACATATGCATTACATACATCATAAAATCATATCACATCCTGCATCCACACACATCAGTACATCCTATAAACATCATTCACCCTACATCATGTATACATCATATATACATAAGCATAAACCATCTTGCATAAGAAACCTGCCATACATATGCATCACATCTTGCATCACCCATGTATTAGTCCCACATATGCATCATATAACATACATCATCCATCTATAATCATAAGAAACAAATCAAAACACATACATCTCAACCAACACTATGTATCATATAAATGATGAAAGAATACAAGTCCACAGTGTCCATCTATTGTGTCTCATATTCATATACATACAAAAATGGGCTCTAAAGTCCCAGCAAAAATACATGCATAGCATAGGTGATGCATCACTGTCCCTCTAGGCCCCTCGTGGAGGCTACTTGTTTGCATCCCACATACCTATATCCTCCTCATCTCCAGAAATGGGTACCTATATGTGCCCTAGTTAGTATGTCACCCCTGTCCGGGCCTACTCTAAAAACAATGAGAACTTGGGCCCCTTGCCTGCATCTCAGCGGCATCTAAAGGTGCCCCCTACCGATCTGGTACCTGTACCTATGTCTTGCACCTGTCTAGAGGCTCCTAAATCAGAGCTCTCCACATCCTACATCTAGACTGATCCCCCTCCTGATGCCCTGTGACCCTGGCTCTACCATGTCCACTAGCTCTTCCCTATCCTCTAGCCGTGTCCTGCCACCCGAGGTGTAGATCCCCCTCCTCCCAACACCACCGAGCCCCCAGCCAATCTATAATGCTCCCTCTCAGCTGATAGCATTGCATCCTGATATCTTTCCCTGTACCACCCTACCTGCTCTCTGAGATCCATGATCTCCCTAAAGAAACCTACCACACCACCTATCACAATCATGACTAGCTCCACCTCCATCCTCCTGAGTGCCAACAACAAATCATCCCTCTCTTGCTGCAATCTATCTCTCTCCACCCTCAAACCATCTCTCTCTATAACCAACCTATCTCGCTCCTCCATCAGGGAAAGTCCATCCTCCATCATCTCCCCCACCTGTGCCTATGTGGCATCCGCATGTCCTCTTAGCTCCCCCACCTCCCTGGTCAGCTCATCCACCTATCCCCAGAGACTGGCTACATCTTCCTGTTCCTAATCTCTCTCCACCATCACAACATCCCTCTTGTCTCTCAAGGCATCTGTCTCCCCCTGCATATCTCGCAACTGCTAGCTGGTAGCTGCGTGCATGAGCTCTAAGGATCTCAAATGCTCTACAAGGGAATCCCCAGGATCACCTCAGGAGAATCCCCCATGTCTGTCAGTCCCCCGGTCTCCGGTGGTGGCCTC
>MU224863.1:852277-863038 GCA_018584345.1 Thuja plicata | reverse complement strand
CCCCTCTCCCCTCCTCTCTTATCCTCCTCTCCTCTCCTCTCTCCCCTCCCTCCTACCACTGACACCCATCTCTGAGGAGCTTCTACCGATGCTGGCCTTGGCTGCCCCCTCTGCCTCTTAATCGCCACTAAAACTACCTCTCTCCCGACTCTATTAGGCTCTAGTGGTAACCCTGACCTCTTGATAGCACGCGATCCTAAATGAATCCATGTAATCCTATGTGCTTTCTGCATCAGCTGGCCCTCCCTACCAATCCCACTAGATGGGATGAATAGCCCGCCACGTGGCTCGTGTACCATCCCTGTCTAGTCTAGGCCCAAACTCTGAGATCCTCTCCCGTGTCACTCGCTGGCACCATCTAGCAGGATCCTGTACACCTTGTGTAAACCCAAACTGCCTTTCCACCCTGTCTGGATGGTACTTCTCCACAATATGATCCCATCTCCCTATCAGGAATGTGGGTGTCATGGTATACGGTAGCTGCAGTTGGTCCTCTACCCATGGTCCCACCTGTCTATAGGGCCTCCAAGTGATCTTGTCTCTGATATCATGAATGGTCACCTTCCAATAATTTGTGTCATCCATATCATGGTACGTGAGAGGCTCTCCCCAGCTATATACTATAGGCTACTCAGCCTATCATGTGCTCCTACCTATGGGTCTTAGCATGACTATGTGCTCCCATGCCCAAACCTGGAGTAGGTTAGTGCACCCGATACTCCTCCTATGCGATCTGACACCATGGTAGACCGCCTGGTGGAGATCCTGATAAAGCTCAACTAGTATAAGTGTACCCCATGCTGTTGGTACACCCGCATCTATAATGCACACGATCAGAGGAATAAGCACAAGTGTCACGCCAGTCCCTCCCGTGTTAGGGTTAATATACCCTGAAACTAGCTCGCACACATAGAAATAGATCCAGTGTGTCAGATGTGCATCTAAGTGTCAATCTAGTGCCATCTTCCCATGCTGCAATGGTAGTGGCAGCAAGGCACCCGCCCTGACCAATGTTGTCAAGGCCTCCTTGTGTGTCACGATAGCTGTTACTACCTTTGTACCTTAGATAGGTAACCAAAATATCCGGTATATGTCCTCCAGTGTGATTGTCATCTCCCTAGTCAGGAGATGAAATGATGTCATCTCCTATTGCCATCACTCACATGGAGCTGTTACCATCGTTGTGTATGCCCTCCTATATGGGGCATGCATGTCAAGTATCCTAAGCCAATAGCCTCCACCTGATCCCACTCCGTCGGTATGAAGTTCTCTACCGCCTACAGCATGAAAACCTTCCTCTCTCATGATGTCAGCCAACCTAGGGACCATTGCACACACATCCTAGTACTTGTCAGTCCTACTTAGAAAACCTGTTAGCCACTTCCTCTTTTCCCCCCACCTTGTCCTCCTATCCCATTCCCTCTCTTTTCGCATTCCTACGAATCTAGCCCGCATTTCATGGCCATGTGAACGCATTTCCCATGACTGACTTTTCGGTCACGGGAATGCATTCCCAAGACTTGATGTCACTCCCCCTAACCCCTCGGTCCCTCGCGGGATTGAATTTTTTTTTCCCCTTCCTACCTTTTCACTTTGAAAAGTTCTTGTGGGAACGCATTCTCATAGCAAGTTCTAACAGACCCTCCCATTTTAGGTTTTTGTTCAAAATTCCTGACCTACCCCTCCCAAGATGTAGTTCTTGTGGGAATGCATTCCTGCTAGACCTGACGATGCTCCCGCTAGAGGTTCACCCATAGGAACACATTTTTGACCCTCCTAAATGCTAGAAAACAACAAAGAACATAAATGATGAAGTCAGTTTCTCAAGCCTACTTGTCTGTTTGGTACCCCACGCTGCCACCATCTACGCACTGCATCCATCTAATTCCTCCACCGCCCCCTTTCAACCATCACCTCGTCAAGATTCAGAGCTCCAAATCAATAAGAGATCTATAAGCTCCAAGCACACAATACAACTTTTCCGCCACCCTTCTATCCATATATAGCCTACCCTGGACCTTCCCTTTTCGCCCCTGGGAGCCTCCATCCCCTCCACATTTCTTCCAGACTACATTTTACCACATTCTAACCTGTCCTTGCACCCATTTACCCCTCACCCTTCCTTTACTACCTTGTCGCTCTTTGCTTTCTTTTTGAGATGTCGCCAGGGCTTCACCATTTTTCCCTACCACCCTCTTGAGGGGGCATCACCCTAACCAAATTCTATTCTTTTCATCAGTCTGGGGCAACTTAGTTGCCTAAGTCCCATCTTCGTTTTGTCTACTACTTTAAACATCTTTGAAATAGTGTTATTCTAACCCTATGTCGAAGAGGGGAAAAATGTAGACACCTAAATTTGATTAACATATTTAATTAAATTTAGTGCCTTCCTTGAGCATTATTTATTAAAGAATTATATTATTTATTTAATTAATTAATGTTAGCCTTCTAGCCAAATTAATTCAATTAATTAGCTATAGTCCAATTAATTATCAAATAACAAACCATAGTTTGATAATTAATTAAATCCCCTCTCCTCTATTAAGTTGAATAAATATACTTTTTTAATTTACTTAATTCATAAATTCCCCTTTATCCCTCTTGTGAATTAAATATTCCATTTAGTTCAATTTGAGCACATGACTCCTAACTTTAATCTCTAAACTAACCTTACTCAACCACTTAACCCATGGTTCCAACTCAACCCAACCCATTCACACATACTAACCCTTCCTTATTAGTTAATCAACCATAATTAACTAATTAACCCCTCCAATAATTCTCTCTCCTCCCATCACATCTTCCTAATCACCCCCACTTGTCCCCTAAACCTAAGCCTAATCACCCCTTAAGCATGTGCACAATCCTAATCCAAGGATTAAGAACCCAACCCCAACCCCAAAGTCAACTCTTTGTCACATCACTCAAATCCCCATCCATACCTCATAAAGTCTTCCTTAAATGCTCTTACACACTCCATCCATCTCTTACATCTTTGTATCCTCTCACATCTCCCAAAATGGTCACATTCCCCCATTCTCCCAAACCTTTCTCCTTGTGACACTTGTCATAATAAGAGCCATTTGAGAAAGAACAATCAATGTGCTCTCTCTCAAATGAATCTCAACCCTTCCTCAAGTTTGCATCTTGGCCATCCATTTCTCCCTCCATTTGCCTATAAATTGAACCTCATTTCCTTCACAAATCATCCACCTTTTATGCAAAGTTATCATGCCCATTTAAGAGCTAAGAACCACTATCATACCCTTATAATGCCCAAATCTTTCCATACCATTGAAGCTTGAGAAAAATTCATTGAGCACATATCCAATCCATAGGACAAAATTTACACATCAAAGGGAGCTTGTTAAGTTTTTAAGAAAGGTTTGCACATTCTTAGGCTTGTTTAGTTTAGTTTCTCTTTTGTCTTATCATATATGTTTCTTTGAGTAGTATAGTGAATGCTTTAAATCTTTTATTATGTTCCCTTTTTCTATTACTATTTTATTGCATATAGTAGGAAACTTTGATTTAGAAGAAAAAACACCCTTAGGTACCCAAAATCCATTACCATCTACTATAGGTGAAACTCTCACCTTTTCCAATGAGGTGTCAAAATATTTGGTCTCCACAAAAGTACTATTACACTCAGCAGTGTATGCATCTAGTTTATACAAGGTGCCAATTATGACAACTCTAGAAACCAGCATAACACCTCTCACCATTTTCACCCTGGATCATAAAACACTATCTATATACACGAGTCTATCAGTTTTCTAATAGACAATAAATTTTATCTTATACCAGGGAGATGCAACATAACACTAATCTGTCTTATTCTACCATCAGCAAACCTAATTTTAACTTTACTACATTGAACAATATTTAAATGATAATTATCACCCAAGTACACCCTACCTCCATTAAATTCTTCATTTTCAGAAAACTAATCTCTATTAGAGATTATATGAAAGGATGAACCTTAGTCAATTAACCATGAATCATCACATGCATGACTAGTCAAAGATGCAATGAACGCATCACCATCTTCCTTCTCGAACTGAGAATCAGAATTGAATTTCTTCTTTCTCTTCTTCTTCTTCTCTTCTTTACAGTCCTTATGAACATGACCAGGATTACCAAAATTCCACGAATTGACTTTGGACTTTCCAAGAGATTTGGATCTCCCTTTTGATTTAGACTTGTTACACTTCTCATTATTCTTGAATTTTTCCTTAGGTCTTACATAGAAAACTAAGGCTTCCTTGGCACTAATGGATACCTTCCTCTTCATCTCTTCAGAAAGAAAATAAATGACCACATCTTCCATCCTAGAAACAATAGAAGTACTACCAATAGCCATAACAAGTGAATCCCACTAATCAGACAAAGAACAAAGTAGGATTTTACCTTTCTTCTCTTTGTCCATTTTTACATCAACGGATACCAAATGAGCCACCAATATATTGAATTCTTCTAGGCGGTCTATAACTTGTCCACCCTCCTCCATTCTCAAAGAATACAACTTCTTCCTCATGAAAATCTTATTTACTAAAAATTTTGCTTGATATATCTCACCAAGATTCTTACAAAGCTTCTTTGCAGAGGATTCTTCATGGAAATTGATTAGAATAGAGTCTGCAAGGCACAATCTTATTAGACCCTTGGCTTTGTGGCCCATAACATAATATTTAGAAGCCGCATCTAGATCTATAGTTATCATGATATTGGCATCAAAAACATCCCATAGATCTCGATCTATTAACAAATCCTCCATCTTTAGCTTCCACATTTCAAAGTTATTTCCTAAAAAATTCTCCTACTCTATCCTCCCTAAAGAGCTCTCAATCTGTACATTCTAGAAACAAGCTCCTACTCAAATCTTGATTAGTTCAGAAAACCCAACAAACCACAACTAAAACCAAATGTGGTCAGGCTCTAATACCACTTCTAAGGAAGTTAAGTTGTAGGAAAACTTCCTACACTAACCCTAAAGGGAGAATAATGTAAAAAAATTCTCAGATCATTTTCATAGTTAAAGAAAATTAAAAGAAATAAACATAAGGATAAATAACATTCATACCAGAACAGAAGGATTTACCTAGGGAAAACCCTTTCAGCAGAAATACCCCACACTCCAAAATCAACCCAATCAACTATTCAAAAATAAAAATTAGATTACAATATACTTGTAGAGAAAGCTTCATTAAGGAATATTTTTTATTAGAGATCTAGAGGTACTTAGAAAACTATAAGACTCTTACATAAAACCTCCATCTCACACTACTGTATAGGAGATACAATACAAGAAACCACCAAATGGTATTACAAAACCATAGGCTAAAACCAACCCGAAAAGAGGTGCCCATCTTATCTCCAATTAAAGATTCCCTATGATGTTTCATTACAAATACCAACACTTTTAACTCCCTTTTACATCTCACTTACATGTTTTATGCATTTTTACATTTCCTATTTTAAGAGACCCAATTTTTGGAGACCATAACTTGTGAACCGTGTACCCGATTGGCTATTATAACACCATTTAGGAAATGCCACAAAGTGCTCTATTGCTAGAAAAGTTCTTTCTCAAGCATAGTTTGACCCCTTTTCGAAACCTCTAAGGCCTTCAAAATTGAGTTTGAAGTTTTTCTATGACCCCATCAAAAAACCAAAAATTTAATATCGTCAAAACCAGACATGATCTTGCTAGGAAACTTTACCGACATGCTTATATATCCAAAATGAACCTCCAGAAAAGAAATTAGAAAAATTCCATGCTCAAATGACTGACTTACTAAAAATAGCTTCCATATGTAACTGCAAGGTTGAGACACATTTTCCCAACAATCTCCCACTTGTCAAACAACTTGCAAGATAGAGAAAAGGGAGTATCTACACCATCAGTTCTCATACATTTTATTTTCCTTCCAATCTGCAACTCAACCATTGGTTTAAATTCCTTAAATCGATTAAAAACATCAAATTTACTCTTTATTAAATATACCCATGTCCTTTTGCTATATTCATCAATAAATGAAACATAATATGTGGATTTTCCAATGGGAGGAACATCAATACGACCAAACACATCAGAATGAATAAGATCCAACACACCAAAATATTTATGAGAACTCGAGTAAAATTGAATGCGGTTTTGTTTTCCATACATGCATTGCTCATAAAAATCAAAGTCAAGATTGCAATCACTCAATCCTTCGACTAGGTTTTTATTTTTTAAGGAACTTAGTGGTGCAGGAGCACCAAGGCTTAGTCCTAAGGGGATAATTGTAATCATCCATAATAAGGGATAGTGGAGAAGCTTTAGACCCCATGGGTCTTGTTTTTAATAAGGTCAAAGTTATAAGACCAATGTAGAGTCAAAATTGGACCCTAAATGGTCTTTAGGGACATTTAGGGCAATACACCAAAATATTGTAATTCAGACCAAGAGGCATAGAAAATAAATATAATGGAAAATAGGCCCTAATATATGTAATATAACCTACATGAGTCATTTTTAGGGTCTCGTAGGGTTAGGAGTCATCATAAGTGTAAGTTGTCAAAATTGCCAAAATGTTGCTCAAAAGTTGCTAAGCAACTTTTGCAACTTTTGCAAAATCTTGTCACAAAATTGAAAAATGGCTAGGTGGTTTGAAATTTGGTTTTTTTTTATGAGGGCAGTTGTGTATGGGTGATTTAAGACCCTAAACAAGAAGATCAAGCCTTGATGATATTTTGATGAAGTTCTAGCATTCAAAGGCAATAAGAATTTAGTGTTTTCCTACAATTTTGGTGTAAGTATGGTTGGAATGTGTGTGGTTTAATTGGTACAAGGGAAATTTTTTCATGGTTTGATAAAACACATTCTTACCCTTCAAATGCATTTGGTCTGATCTCATTTGGTTTATTTTTAAGTATTTTATAGCAAAATCTCTGTAACCCTCATGTTTTAAGGGTCTAGTGAGGTCTCAACAAACAAATGCCTCTATCTTGAGTTTCCACGGTGGGATTTGTACAAACCTGGGGAAATTCAAGTACAGAGGATGTACCATAAGGTTTGGAAGGATTTTTTCATCTCAATGTGATCACTGTGACTATGTATACAAATTAAGTTGTAGAGGGAAGGGTAGAGTGGTGAGGGGAAATTCAATGGTGGATTTAGTAGTTTATTAGATCCCTCTAAGTGTCTATGGTGGTAGGAGTTTTTTTGGAAGAATTGAAGGGTGTGTTGCTTTGTAATTCAAATTTAATTAGGCCTAATTGCCTAATCAATTTAGAGTGGTTTGAAGTGCCTATTGGAAGAGTTGGAAATCAAGATCTAGGGTTTGGATAGAAGTACAAAAAGGGTAATTGGAATGCCCATTTTTTTGGAAAGTTCTTTGGGAAACTTGGTAGTTGTGCCCCAAAAATAGGGAAACCAGGGCCACTAGGGAATATGCCTATTTATTTGGTCTAAGTAGACAATTCACGTTTGAAACAAATTTTAGGGAAAGAATTACTGAGATGGATTGTGAAAATTCTTAGAAGGGTGTGGGAATATATTCTACCCACTAGAAAATGAAATCCCATAAATTTCATTATGTACCCATTTGATCTAGGCATCAAGGGTAAATGGAAGGAGTAGTGAGATGTGGAGTGATTGAAGGGGGTTGGTTGGTGTTGTGAGGAGTTAGTGAACAACCTATTTAATAGCGGTTGGCGTTTCCCAAGGAAATAAGGGACACTCACCTAGGTTGTGGGCCCTTTTGAAGGAGAAACTTGTAGTTTTACAAGATCCTCATAGGAGGATAACGGGATACATTACCCTCTCCCCATCATATTGGTATCAGAGAAGACAAGATCTTCTTGAGAAGTGCATGTCTGATGAAGAAGCAAAAGTAATGGATTAGGTAGACGATCCAGGTTCTTTGGAATGAAGTGCTATAATTGTGGCCAATTAGGGCATCCTGCTTATAGGTGTCCAAATAAGGCTTCCTCTTCTCAAAGAAATGAAAGGATGGCCAAATATGCACAAGAAGATGATTCTAGTGTATGTTCTCCTAAGGTGTAGTTGGCATTAGAATCAATAGGATAAAATTTGATGATCAAGAGGACATTTTTAAGGAACCTGTCAAGGAGGAGACACCCCCTAAAGGAGAGAAATTTTTGAGGATCCAATGCAAAATGAAAGGTAAGTTATGTAAAGTCATTATTGATTTAGGTTCCATAGATAATATAGTTTCCTTGGAATCAGTTAACAAGTTGAAATTTGAAAGGGTTCCCCATTCTTGCCCTTATAAAGTTAGTTGGTTGAACAAAGGGAAACATGTAGTGGTTAATGAGAAGGCTTAGGTAGAATTTAGTATAGGGGGTATAAGAATAAGACACTCAGTGAAATTATACCTATGGATTATTTTCACCTTCTTCTAGGAAGACCATGGCAGTTTGATAGGAAGGCTCACCATGATGGTGAGAAGAATTCATATATATTCCAAAATGATGGAGTATAATATAGGATATAATCCATTGGAAATGAGTGGGATGCTAGTCAGGTGGTTCCTAGTGTGTTAATGGTAGGAGAGGAGTTCCTAGATACCTTGAAGGGAGAAGGGGTAGGATTTTCCCTAGTATTGAAGCCAAGAGTAGAAGGACAAGCTAGTGAGAAGGAAGAGATGCCCAAGAAATTGAAGGACCTACTAGACAAGTATGTTGAACTAATGAGTGATGGTACACCAAGTACCTTTCCTCTTGATAGGAGTGTAAGTCACCAAATAGACTTAGTTCTAGGAGATTCCCTCCCAAACAAGGTTGTATACAAAATGACTCCTTAATAGAACAAGGAGATTGCCAAACAAATTCAAGAATTGTTAGATAGTGGCTTGATAAGAAAGAGCATAAGACCATGTGTAGTCCCCATAATTTTGTCTCCAAAGAAGATGGGGTAAGTGGAGACTATATATAGATTCAAGGGAAATCAATAGGATTACTATAAGATACAGATTCCCTATACCAAGGATGGAGGATTTGATGGATTATCTAGGAGGGGCAAGATATTTCTCAAGAATTGACTTTAAAAGTGGTTACCACCAAATAAGAATCAGAGAGGGGGATGGGTGGAAAATCTCTTTCAAGACCATAAAAGGCTTGTATGAGTGGCGTGTATGAACATTTGGACTTTCTAATGCTCCTAGCACATTCATGAGGCTCATGAATGAAGTCTTGAAGGACTACATTAGTAAATTTTTGGTAGTGTATTTTAGATGATATTCTAATCTTTAGTAGGACTAAAGAAGATCATTTAGAACATCTAAATCTTTTTTTGAAGAAGTTTTCTGATAAAAAAATAATGATAAACTTTGGAAAGTGTGAGTTTATGAAGAAAGAACTTGTATATTTAGGGTTTATGATCTCACAGGGAGATTTAAAGTTGGACCACTTCAAGGTGGAGGCTATACTCAATTGGCATACTCCTAGAAGTGCAAGAGATGTTATAAGCTTCCATGGATTGGCCACATTTTACAGGAATTTCATCAAAAAATTTAGTAGGGGTTTTAATTCCTCAAGCAAAGGGTAGTCACTCAACTTGTTTTGGTTTTACATGAATTCAATAAGTTGTTCACCATACAGTGTGATGCTAGCAATGTTTCTATAGGAGTAGTGTTGAGTCGGGAAGGAAGGCATGTGGCTTTCTTTAGTGAAAATTTGAACAAAGAAAAGATGAAATATTCCTCTTATGATCTTGAGTAATATGCTATTGTGTAGGCCCTAAAGAAGTGGAGGCATTACCTCCCACCTAAAGAATATTTGGTCTATAATGACAAACATGATTTGAGCCTCATAAGTTCACATAAAAAGTTGAACCATAAATATGTGAAGTGGGTGGAGCACTTGTAGTCATATACCTCAACCATTATACATAAGAAGGGTCAAGCTAACAAAGTAGCAGGTGGCCTTAACAGAAGGGTGATGACAGTGCAGGAGATTCAACTGCAAAGCATTAGCGTGGCTGCATTCAAGGGTATATACAAAGATGATGAAGACTTCTCAGAGGCATACAAGGTGTGTACAAATTTTGAGAATAGTTTCCATGGGGATTTTGCAAAATATACACTAAAAATGATCTTCTCTTCAAGGGAGGAAAGTTATGTGTTCCAAGAGGATTAGTGAGGGAGAACTTGATCCAAGAAAAGCATAATGGGGGTCTAGGAGACCACTTTGGTCTCAATAAGAGACTAGATTTGGTGTAGATGTTCTACTTTTGGCCAAAGATGAAAAAATATGTAAGGAGTTATGCGGAGTCATGTACCACTTTTCAAAGGGCCAAGGGGAATTTTCCAAATATAGGACTATACCAACCTTTTCCAATGCCTAATAGGCCATTAGAGAGCCTAAGCATGGACTTTGTGGTAGGTTTACCAAGAATAAAGAGTAGATGTGATAATGTTTATGTTGTGGTAGATAGATTTAGTAAAATGGCCCATTTTATACCTGTAACACCCCAAAATTGGCACCTAATAACTTAATCAATTTTGGTGCATTTTCTTATCTTCGAAGTCCTATTGTTCTAGGCAAATTCTTCTCCTAATTGACTTTAATCGACTGAGTTTCAAATGCAGAAAACCCACATTTGCATAAATCTGACATTACAATTAAATTCCTAAATCTTAAATGATTATTAGCTAAAACCCCTATGATTAACTGATTTAATCCTAAAGTCCTAAAGTACTTTTAATTAAATCAAATACACCCTCTTTGGCTAATATACATAAAAGGAATTAA
>MU224863.1:831290-852177 GCA_018584345.1 Thuja plicata | reverse complement strand
TCACATTCGATGGCTATTTCACACACATTTGCACTCTAAAAATCCTCCATATTAGAGCAGATCCGGTTGTTGGCTCTCATTCTGAGGGTATACTACAACAATCACTCCTAATTAGGAGGCAACAGGTTGTCTCAATCCCTTCGTAGAGAAAAAAATTCAATGTTTGTCTTTGCGAATTCATGGATTGAATAATGACTATGTTGAGTTTCTTGTTGGATTGAGAGGTCACGTTCAGCAATAAACAATACCATGCAAGACAACTCATGATGCCTCCTACATAGAAATTTTTTTTTGAGGAAGATTGTAAGGATTCATGGGTTTCCCTTGAGTATAGACTTAGATAGGGACTCAAAGTTTATAGGTCACTTTTGGAGGACCTTATGGAGGATATTTGGCACCAATATTGCATTCATCCCAGCCTATCATCCACAAACAGATGAGAAAACTAAGGTGGTCAACAGGTCTTTAGTGAATTTTCTCAGATGTTTGACCAAAGAACAAGGACAATCATGGGATGCCATTTTTCCATAGGTAGAGTTTTCTTATAATGAATCTGTCAATAGGAGTACATGAGGTAGAAGCCCATTTGAAGTGGTCTATGGAATACACCGTAGATGATTCTTTGAATTGAGGGACTTGAAAAGCTTGGAGAAAAGGAGTTGCCAAGCAAAGGAATTTTTCATAAGTCATGAAAGAGAACCATGACTAGGTGAGAGATAGTCTCACACAAAACATGCAAAAATTAAAGGAGAAGGTGGATCATAAAAGAAGAGATCTACAATTCCAAGTTGGGGACCTAGTAAAGGTTCATTTGAACAAATAAATACTTCCTAAGTGTATTCATAGTAAGCTTATGATGGGAAGGATTGGACCCTGTGAGGTTTTGGCTAAGTATGGTTCTAATGCATACAAGGTGGATCTACCTATATATGTAGTCATTTCCCCAATTTTCAATGTTACAAAAAAGGTGCGGTATAGAGGACCACAAATCTCAGGAGATAACAGTGAAGTGGTGGATGAAGAAAAAATGGATTAGGTCAAACAGTTTCCCATCAAGGAGGATCCATAGGTAGAGAGAATACCTTAATGTAGAATAGCCAAGAAGATGAGGAGGAAATAATATTAGGAGAATTTGGTCAAGTGGAAGGGCCACCCAGAGTTTGAGGGGACATAGATGCTTGAATAATATTTGAAGAAGTAATAAATTGATCCCAAGGCATTTCCAACTCAAGGGACTTGAGTTCTTGTAGCTTGGGGAGTATGGTGTAGGAGCACCAAGGCTTATTCCTAAGGGGATAATTATAATCATAAAAAATTAGGGATAGTGGAGAAGCATAAAACCCCATGGGTCTTGTTTGTAATAAGGGAAAAATGATAAACCCGATGTAGAGTGAAAATTGGACCCTAAATGGTCTTTAGGGACATTTAGTGAAAAAGGCCAAAATGTTGTAATTAAGCCCAAGGGGCATAGAAAATAAATTTAATGGAAAAATAGGCCCTAATAGATTTAATATGACCTAAATGAGTCAATTTTGGGGTATCATATGGTTAGGAGTCATCATAAGTGTAATTTGTTAAAATTGCCACAATGTTACTCAAAAGTTGCCAAGCAACTTTTACAACTTTTGTAAAATATTGTCACAAAGTTGCAAAATGGCTAGTTGGTTTCAAATTCAAATGTTTTCAGTTGAGGAGGTTGTGTATGGGTTATTTAAGACCCTAAAAACAAAGATCAATCCCTGATGATGTTTTGATGAGGTTTTGGTATTCAAAGGCAATAAGAATTTAGTGTTTTCTTACTATTTTGGTATAAGTACAGTTGACATATGTGGCTTGATTGGTAGGAAAAATTTGTTCATGATTTGATAAAAAAAACTCTCACCCTTATAATTCATTTTGTCTGATCTCGTTTGGTGGATTTTGAAGCATTTTATAGTAAAATCTTTGTAACCCTCCTCTTTTGAGGGTCTAGTGAGGTCTCCACAAACAAATGCCTCTTTCTTGAGTTTCAATTGTGGGATTTGTATGAACTTGGAGGAATTAAAGTATAGAGGATGTACCATAAGGTTCTAAAGGAGTTTTGTGGAGAGACTTTGCAGTTGCAGAGAAAATGGATGCCCTAGGTGAGAATCTCAATGTGCTCACCCTGACTGTGTCTGCAAATTAAGTTGCACAGGGAAGGGTAGAGTTGTGAGAGGAAAATAAATGGTGGATTTAGTAGTTTCTTATATCCCTATAAGTGTATATGGTGGTAGGAGTGTTGGTGGAAGTATAGAAAGGGGTGTTTCTTTTTAATTGCTTGAAGAGTTAGAAAAAAAGATCTAGGGTTTGGATAGAAGTCAAAAAAGGGTATGTGGAATTCCCATTGGTTCAGAAAGTTCTTTGAGAATTTTTTTAGTTGTGCCCCAAAAATAGGTAAACCAGGGCTACTAGGGAATTGTCCTATTTACTAGGTCCAAGTAGACAGTTGATGCTTGAAACCACTTTCAGGGATAGAATGACTGATATGGATTGTGAAAAGTCATAGAAGGGTGTGACATTCCACTCTACCCACTATAAATTGAAATCCCACAAATTTCATTGTGTACCCATTTGATAGGCATCAAGGATAAATGGAAGGAGTAGTGAGATTTTGGGTACTTTAAGGGGGTTTGGTTGGTGTTGTGAGGAGTTAGTGAGCAAACTATTGAAGAGGGCTTGGAGTTATCCAAGTAAAGGAGGGACACTCACATAGTTTGTGGGACCTTTTGAAGGAGAAACTTGTAGTTTTACAAGATCCTCATAGGAGGAGAAAGGGATACACTACCATGTCCCCATCACTTAGACCTTTTTCTCCAATATGGAAAAGTCTCTTGTGCCGCAACATAGTCTTATCCATAGGCAACTTTGACTTAGAATAAAAATCACCCTTAGGTACCCAAAATCAATTACCATGTGATGTAGGTAAAACTCTCACCTTTTCCAATAAAGTATCCATAGATTTGGTCTTCACAGAAGTACTATTACACTCAATAGTATATACATCTAGTTGATACAAGGTGATAATTATGAAACCTCTAGAAACCACCATAGAACCTCTCACCATTTTTCACCCTAAATTAGAAAAGACTACTTGTATACCCAAATCTATCAGTTTTCTAATAGATAACAAATTTTTTCTTATGCCAGGGGGATCTAGCACACTACTAATCTTTATTATTCTACCATCAGGAAACCTAATTTTAACTTTACCATGACCAAAAATATTTAAATGAGAATTATCACCCAAGTACACCCTACCTCCGTCAAATTCTTCATATTCAAAAAAGCAATATCTATTAGAGGTCATATGAAAGGATGCACCTGAGTCAATTTACCATGCATCATCACATGCATGACTAGCCAAAGATTCAATGAGCACATCACCATCTTCCTTCTCAGAATCAGAATCAGAATTGAATTTCTTATTTATCTTCTTTACAGTCCTTACAAAATCGACCATTATTACTGTAATTCCAGGAAATGACTTTGGACTTTCCACGAGATTTGGATCTCCCTTTTGGTTTAGAATTGTTACACTTCTCATTCTTCTTGACTTTTTCCTTAGGTATTCCATAGAAAAATAGGGCTTTCTTGGAACTGGATATCTTTGTTAGAAACATAAAGTAAAATGAAGAAGATAATGAAATAATCCAAGAGAGTATGCAATATAAGAGTTTTATCAAATATTGAGAGAGAAAGAGAGAGATTTTCTTTCAATAGATCAACCATCAAGATCACCACAATTCTCCAAGAATCAATAAAAGAACACAAGGATTTGAAAGGGGGAAAACCAGAAAAAAAACCCTTGTGAATAATATGAATATGGCTCAAAGCCTAAAGAATGAGAGAAATAAGCTCATTACAATATTGCAAGAATGAGAATGAGAGAGGAGAGAAGAAATCCAACTTAGGACCCATATGAGAACCCTATAACCCTAAGAAGTGTGTGAGAGTCATCTCTTAAGTAGAGATGAGTGGAGGAGTTTGCATGTAACTCCCATACTCTATGTGTGCCACATTCACATTTGGTGTGTGTCATGTGTAGGAATCGTCTTAAGGAGGAATATCTAATTTTATTATTAAAGTAATTAAAAATATGAGACAAGACCTTGGTATATCTTTTAATTACATAGATACCAAGGAAAGATTAATTCTAACATCCCCTTTAATATTTAATTGGGGAGATGAGATTGATAGGTATGACACCCAAATGTTTACAATGATTTTGAGATGTTTTTTTTGAAAGAGTCTTTCGAAGATTGTTGAGAGCTTGATCATCATGTATTTCTTTAACTAGATCGGTGAAGCTTGAATGGTACATAGGAATGTTTGATAAGTGGATAGCACTTTGACAATATAGAGATGTAATTGCTTGTGGAGGGGGGCTCAAATCTTCAAGTCACCATTGAGATTCTTGAGATGCATTTATGCATTATGTACATATTTATTTGCAATAGAAAATAGAGGTGGAGCATGATCAACACCTGAGCCTGCAATAAGGAAAGAACCACTAGTAGATATCCCATCATTGGGATTTCCTAGTGCTGAATTAGTAATACTTTGGAAAGCAAAATCATATTGTGAATCATTAATCATATAATCAGGAATGCAATCTTTAGTTGCATAAAACAAATCTGTAAGGTATTAATCATAATATGAAACATCAAGAGGAGGAGAGATACCATTATTAACCTCCAAAAAAATCATAGGATTAGTACCATCATTATGAATTTCATCTTGAGTAATGCACATATCTTGAAAAGTAACATTAAGAAAGTTAGAGATAATTTCCTCTTCTTGTTCAAGGATATCATAAACATGAGATCAAGGATCATCAAATTGCATTGCATCATAAGGAGAGAGCATATAATCACTTTGAGTAGGAAGATAGTAATCAAGAGGGTTATTCCAAGAGCAGCCTTCATCATAATATTCATCCCAAATAGTATTATCATCATAGTGAGAAGTAGGCATCCTATACCGAATAGTAAAAGCATGATGCATGTTATTATTATGAGATTTAGGAGTATTAGGATTAGACAAATTTTCATTTTTAAGTTTCTTAAAACAAGTATTGATCACATGATCATCTTTCCCACAATAATTACAATGAGGTCTATTAGAATTGTTATGATAACCATTATTATGATTATTTGATGTATTATTATGAGATCTAGACATGAAGGCATGCTCATTAGTTTTGATAGAGCCAAATTGAATTAACTTAGCCTCTTCTTGACGTAAAAGTGTTTGAAAGATAGCATAAGTTAATTGATTTTCTAACAATGGAATAGCTATTTGAGAATGAATATTAGTGATAAATTGCTGAAACTCTTTAGGAAGACATTTTTAAAGAATAATAGTAATTAATCTGATATCACTTAAACTAACATTAACACCACTTAGTTGATTTTTAATTGCATCAAACTTGAGTAAAAATTCATCTATAGTTTTAAAATCATTATACCTCAAGTCCTCCAAGTTGTCTTGGAGTTGAATCTTACTGGATTCAGATGAGCTATCATACATCTGTTGTAGAATGTCCCATGCTTGATGGGCTTTAGTACAATGTCCAATTAAGACATAAAGATCCAAAAATATTGAAAGACCAATCAAACCAAGAGCTTCTTCATTCTTACTTTTCCATGCATCTTTTTGTGCTTGTGAAGCAGAGGTAGCTGGTTCAATAGAAGAATCTGTAGCAACTTCAAGTAAATGTTTAAACTGGAATAGAAAGGAAATATGAGTTTTCCATTGGTGATAATTAGAACTATTTAGTTTAATTTCCAAAATTAGAGTAGACATGATTAATATGCAAAATGATCAAATTAATGTAAACGTGATGAATTACAAGGAAAATATATTATTAAGATCAAGAAATATAAATTTAACTTTAATGAAACTTATAATTGAATGGTTAAATAAAGATATTAAAAAAATTTAAATTTTTAATTTAAATGGCTGTTCAAATTTTGATTACAAAGAATTAATGAACCAACAATAGAATTTGGTTAGTATTGAAATAAAGAACCAAAAAGTGAAGTGATTTGCAGTAATATTGAGTAGGAAAAATGTTTTGATGTTTAAATTTTTTTAATGAAAATCAAGATTTGACCAAATTAATAAATGTGTCAAAGATAGAATAATAGTAATAAGCCTGCAATGATATAAAAACAATGATTATCCTGCAAGAACCTAGATTAAAAATTAGATTCCTCCTCAAAAAAGAGGTTAGAATAATGAATGCTAAATAATAATTGAATATCTACAGTTAAATAATGATAACCTGCATAGAAACGTAAATAATGAATAAGATAAAATATAGAAAGATAACCAGTAAAACAAAAAAAAGAATAATAATAAAATGTTGTCAAACCAGACAAACAACAATGAAAGAAATGCTGCCACAGAATGATAATTGCATTGGTGAAATGTTGCACACGAAGGCTGGAGAGCCAAAAAGAAATAAAATATAATGAGACAAGGCTGGGAGAGCTCCTTAGGCTACGTGGAAGCTACTAAGATAGAGAAGGTAAGGCATCAAGATAAGGGGAGAAGAATAGTAGCAAGGCCGCGTTAAAAAGGAGCGGGTAGATTCCTACGTGGAGAGGGGAGAAGCAGGTGACTGCTTTTAAAAACTATTTGAGACAAATGCAATACAATGTTGTTGGTTATGCTAGGGAAAGGATAATACCAAATTCTGACAACAAGGAGACTAACAAAGCAACAAGGAGGAGCAGAGACAAGAAGAAAACTTAAAACCACGTTGCGCAGGAGGAGAGGAGGAGAAGCTACTAGCGATGTGATAAAAAAGAGATCTTAAAAAGAAGCACCGGAGGAAGGCACTTCTCAATAATTACAATATAGGATTTACTTCTCAATATAATAGAGGTCTTTGAATTAAACTAACTACTGCTAAAATAAATAATGAATAAAAATAAACATGTGCTGATTGATGAAGTTGTTAAGAAAAAACACAGACAAATTATGGGGGCATAACTTTTAAATGCACTGTTGGATTTTTCCAAAATTTTAATATGTGTTTAAAAACCTACTTATCTAGAACTCCACCAAAGCAATTTTCCAAATGATGTATATTTTGAAATTGATGAATGAATGAGTGCGGGTCTATAAAACTGTCTTCAAAATGACAGTCACATAAATGTTTAAATGATTTGCAAAAAAGGAAAAATATTAAAACATAGATATATAACTCTGCAGATAAATATTCTTGATTAATGTTCAAAGTGTTTAGAAAGATAGATTTTTGAGAATAAAATATAGAGACATATGGAAATAACAGAGATGATCCTGCATCAAATGTTAGAGAAATAAATTGAAATCTGAAAAAAAAATGTAGATAAAGCATGCAGATTGATAGAGAGAAATTTTTTTTTGAAATCCCTTGCGGTTGCCCGATAGAGGGAGTTATTAGAACTTTAAAAAAAAATTGAAATAGATATGAATAGACTTAGATTTGCAAAAAGAATGAAGAAAATCCCTGCAAACAAGAGTTAGATCAACAAAAAACTAATTTCTTCTCCTCAACAAAGATATCTTTCAACTATTCCTGCATGCAACACTCAAAACAAGGATTAAACCAACTCTAATACCATGTTAGAAACATAAAGTAAAATTAAAAAGATAAGGAAAGAATCCAAGCGAGTATGAAATAGAAGAGTTTTACCAAATACTGAGAGAGAAAGAGAGAGATTTTCTTTCAATAGAGCAACCATCAAGATCACCACAATGCTCCAAGAATCAAGACAAGAACACACAGATTTGAAAGGGAAAAATAAAAACCCCTTGTGAATAATATGAATATGGCTCAAAGCCTAAAGAATGAGAGAAATAAGTTCATTACAATATTGCAAGAATGAGAATGAGAGAGGAGAGAAGAAATCCAATTTAGGACCCCTATGAGAACCCTAGAACCCTAAGAAGCATGTGAGATTCATCTCTTAAGTAGAGATGATTGGTGGAGTTTGCATGTAGCTCCCATACTCTATGTGTGCCACATTAACATTTGGTGTGTGCCATGTGTAGGAATCCTCTTAAGGAGGAATATCTAATTTCCTTATTAAAGGAATTACAATTATGAGACAAGACCTTGGTATATCTTTTAGTTACATAGATACCAAGGAAAGATTAATGATAACAACCTTCCTCGTCATCTCTTCAGAATGAAAATAATTGAGCACATCTTCCATCCTTAAAACAACAGAAGTACTCTCAATACACATAACAAGTGAATCCCATGAATGCAAAAAAGAACAAAGTATGATCTGACATTTATCCTCTTCATCAATTTTGACACCAATGGATACCAACTGAGACACCAACATATTGAATGCTTCTAAGTAGTCTATATCTTGTCCATCCTCCTCCATTATCAAGGTATAAGACTTCTTCGTGAAGAAAATCTTATTTACTAAAGATTTTGCTTGATACATCTCACCAAGCTTCTTACAAAGCTTCTTTGTAGAGGATTCTTCATGGACATTGGTTATGACAGAGTTTGCAAGACACAATTAAATTAGACCCTTGTCTTTATGGTCCATAACATCATATTTATCAGCATCATCTGGATCTATTGTTATAATGACATTCACATCAAAATCATCCCGCAGATCTCGATCTATTAAGTGATTCTCCATCTTTAGCTTCCACATTTCAAAGTTATTTCCTATAAATTTATCCTACTCTATCCTCCCTAAAGAGCTCCCCATTTGTAAATTATAGAAACAAGATCACAAAGTATCTTCTATGCAAGCTCCTATTCAAATCTGGATTAGTTCAAAAAAACCAACAACCCACAACTGAAACCAAAGGTGATCATGCTCTGATATCACTTGTAAGGAAGTTAAGTTGTAGGAAAACTTCCTACACTAACCCTAAGGGGAGAATAAAATTTAAAAAAATTCTCAGATCATTTTCATAGTTAAATAAACTTAAAATAAATAAACATAAGGATAAATAACATTTATACCAGAACACAAGGATTTAATTGGGGAAAACCCTTTCAGGAGAAATACCCCACACTCCAAAAGAAACCCAATATATTATTCAACAATAAATATTAGATTAAAATATACTTGCACAATAAGATTCTTTAAGGAGTATCACCACTCAGAGATCTAGAGGTATTTAGAAATCTATAAGACTCTTACATAAAACCTCCATCTCACGCACCTACTATCTAGGAGATACAATACAAGAAACCGCAAAATGACATTAAAAAACCATGGGATAAAACCACCCGAAAAAGAGGCACCCATCTTATCTCCAATCAAAGATCCCCTATGATGTTTCAATATAAACACCAACATGTGTAACTCCCTTTTACAGCTCATTTACATGTTTGATGCATTTTTACATTTCCTATTTCAAGAGACCCAACTTCTGGAGACCATAACTTGTGAACTATGTACCTGATTATCTATTTAAACCCCATTTTGAAAATGCCACAAAGTGATCTAACACTAGGAAAGCGTTGTCCCAAGAAATGTTTGACCCATTTTTGGAGCCTCTAAGGCCTTCAAAATTGAGTTTGAAGTTTTTGTATGACCTTGTCAAAAAACCAAAAACTTAATATCTTCAAAACCGGACATGATCTTGCTACAAAAATTTACCATCATTCTTATATATCCAAAATGAACCTCCAGAAAAGAAATTGGAAAAATTTCATGCTCAAATAACAGACTTACTAAAAATAGCTTCCATATGTAACTACAAAGTTGAGACACATTTTCCCTACAATCTCCCACTTGTCAAACACCTTGCAAGAAAGAGAAAAGGGAGTATCTACAACATCATTTAATTGTTGGTGGCCATGAGGCCCACAGATTCCCTTTGGCACATATGAAAATGTGTTACAACAAAAAACTCTAAGATTTCTAAATGAAGGCATATGACCCGACCATGCTTCCATAGGTATTTTATCAACAAGAGCTGATGTAGAAGACCTATTAATCATCTAGAAAGCAGTGACAACAAGTTTAGCCTAAAATATTTTTTCAAGTCTAGCACCACTCAACATAATCCTACCCTTCTCCATCAACATCACGTGCATCCTTTGTACAACTCCATTCTATTATGGAGAATATAGAGTTGTCTTCTGCCTATGAATGCCACAATCTTTACAAAACCTATCAAAATAATTAGAGAAAAATTCACCACCATTGTCAGCTCTCATACATTTTATTTTCCTTCCAGTCTGCAAATCAACCATTTCTTTAAATTCCTTAAATCGACCGAAAACATCAAATTTACTCTTTATTAAATATACCCATATCCTTCTTTTATAATCATCAATAAATGAAACATAATATGTAGATTTTCCAATGGAAGGAACATCACCAAGACCAAACACATCAAAATGAATAAGATCCAACACACCACAAGATTTATGAGAACTTGAGTAAAATTGACTGCGGTTTATTTTTCCATAAATGCAATGCTCACAGATATCAAAGTTAAGATTACAATCATTCAATCCTTCAACTAGGCTTTTCTTTTCAAGGTCTTTAGTGGTGTATAAGCACACTGGCTTAGTCCTAAGGGGATAATTGTAATCATCCACAATAAAGGATATTAGAGAAGCATCATACCCCATGGGTCTGGTTTGTAATAAGGTCAAAATGATAAGCCCAATGTAGAGTGAAAATTGGACCCTATATGGTCTTTAGGGACATTTAGGGCAATAGGCCAAAATATTGTAATTAACCCCAAGGGGCATAGAAAAGAAATATAATCACCAAATAGTCCCTAATAGATGTAATATGAGCTACATAAGTCATTTTTAGGGTCCCATAGGGTTAGGAGTCATCATAAGTGTAAGTTGTCAAAATTGTCAAAATGTCAATCAAAAGTTGCTAAGCAACTTTTGCAAAGTATTGTCACAAAGTTGCAAAATGGCTAGTTGGTTTTAAATTTGGTTGTTTTTGGTGGGGTAAGTTGTGTATGGGTGATTTAAGACCCTACACACAAAGATCAAGTCATGATTTTTTTAATGAAGCTTTGGTATTCAAAGGAAATAAGAATTTGATTGGTAGGAGTGAAATTTTTTCATGGTTTGATAAAAAAAAATCTTACCCTTCGAATGCATTTGGTCTGATCTCATTTGGTGGAGTTTGAATCATTTTATAGTAAAATATTTGTAACCCTCCTATTTTGAGGGTCTAGTGAGGTCAGCATAAACAAATTCCTCTTTCTTGAGCTTCCATAGTAGGATTTGTACGGTCATGGTGGAAATTAAGGTACAAAGGATGTTACATAAGGTTATAAAGGAGTTTTGTAGAGAGACATTGGTTTTGTAGAGAAAATGGATGTCGTAGGTGAGCATCTCAATGTGCTCACCATGACTGTGTATGAAAATTAAGTTACAGAGAGATGGGTAGAATGGTGAGAGATAAATAAATGGTGGATTTAGTAGTTTATTAGATCCCTCTAAGTGTCTATGGTGGTAGGCATTTTGGTGGATGCATAGAAAGTGGTGTTTCTCTGTAATTCAACTTGAATTAGGCCTATTTGCCTAATCGGTTCAGAGTGGTTTGAGGTAATTTTTGGAAGAGTTGGAATAAAGATCTAGGGTTTGCATAGAAGTCCAAAAAGGGTATTTTCAATTCCCATTGGTTTAGAAATTTCTTTGGGAAAGTTGGTATTTGTGCCCCAAAATTAGGTAAACCAGGGTTTTTAGGGAATAGACCTATTTACTAGGTCCAAGTAGTTTGTTGATGTTTGAAACCACTTTGAGGGAAACAATGACATATGGATTGTGAAAATTATTAGAAGGCTGTGGGAATCCCCTCTACCAACTAGAAATTGAAATCCCACAAATTTCATTGTGTACCTATTTGATAGGCATCAAGGGTAAATGAAAGGATTTGTGAGATGTTGAGTGCTTGAAGGGGGGTTGGTTGGTGTTGTGAGGAGTTAGTGAACAACCTATTTAAGAGGGGTTGGAGTTTTCCAAGGAAAGGAGGGACACTCACCTAGGTTTTAGGCCCTTTTGAAGTAGAAACTTGTAGCTTTGCAAGATCCTCATAGGAGGAGAAAGGGATACACTACCCTCTCCCCATCATATTGGTATCAGAGAAGAAAAGATCTACTTGGGGAGTGCATGTCTGATCAAGAACCAAAGGTGGAGGTTGAGCCTGACATGATGCCTCCCAAAACTATGTCTCAAGAATCCATCAGGAAGATGATGGAAGAGATGCTCATAGAAAATATGGAAGAGCTCAAGAGGTCTAGTGGTAAAGATAAAGATGTTGATGGTGAGAATGATGCAGATGAATAAGGTGAAGAGGAAGAAACCCAATAACCTATAAGGGACTTACCTTCAGACCAAAAGGAATTTGTGGATGCATTAAAGTTAGTAAAAGGTGATGACACTAAGAAGCTACCAACCTATGGGGGTGGCCTAAATTCTAATGAAGTCTTTGAATGGATGAAATCTATGATGAACCAATTTGAGATGAATTAAGTGTCAAAGGGAGACAAAGTTAGGATTGAAAAAGGGAATTTAAAAGGTTCTGCATTATCATGGTGGATTTTTGTTCAAGGAGAGAGTGTGTAGTAGGGTATAAACATGATCTCCTATTGGGAGATAATGAATTCAAAATTCAAGGCACAATTTCTACCCATAGAATATGAAGTAAAGATGTATAAGAAGCTCCAAAACTTAACACAGTGGTATTTGGATGTTAGTGCATATACTCAAGAGTTTCACAAGGTTAATCTTAGATCCAAGAAGCAAGAAGAGGAAGTAGATAGGGTGGCCATATATTTGAATGGTGTGAGGTTTAATATCCAATAATAGCTAAGTATCTTGGCTCCTAATACAGTAAAAAAATGTTTTCAAATGCTTGTGAGAGTGGAGGAGAATTTAAGGAGAAGAGGCAATAAAAAAATAGAGGCAAAGGTGGAAGAAATAATAGAGGAAGAGGTAATTTTGGTGGCAGAGGACAAGGCCAAGGATCCCAAGGTGATTCTATCCCTAGAGAGGAGATGGGGGACTCAAGTAGAAGAGGATGCTATAGAGGTAGGGGTCAAATGGAGGAAGGTTTAATAGATCAGGTAGAGGATCCAAGTTCTTTGGAATGAAGTGCTACAATTATGGCCAATTGGGGCATCCTTCTTATAGGTGTCTAGAGAAGGCTTCCACTTCTCAAATAAATGAAATGAGGGTCAATTATGTACAAGAATATGTTGCTAGTGTACATTCTCCTGAGGTGCAATTGGCATCAAAATCAGTAGGCAAAAATTTCATGATCAAGAGGAAATTGTTGAAGGAACCTATCAAGGAGGAGACACCACAAAGGAGAGAACTTTTTAGGATCCATTAAAAAATTAAAGGTAATTTATGTAAATTATTTATTGATTTAGGTTCCACAGATAACATAGTTTGCGTGGAAGAAATTAATAAGTTGAAATTGGAAAGGGTTCCCCATTTTTGCCTTTATAAAATCAATTGGTTGAACAAAGGGAAACATATAGTAGTTAATGAGCAGGCTTGGGTATGATTTAGTATAGGGGGTATAAGGATAAAATACTTTGTGACATTCTACCTATGGATGCCTATCACCTTATTCTAGGTAGACCATGGAAGTTTGATAGGAAGGCTCACCATGATGGTGAGAATAATTCATATGCATTCCAGAAGGATGGGGTAATGTATAGGATACCATCCATTCGAAATATGAGGGATACCAGTCAGGTGGGTCCTAGTTTTTTTATGGTAGGAGAGAAGGAGTTCCTAGATACCTTAAAGGGATAAGGGGTATGATTTTCCCTAGTATTGAAGCCAAGAGTAGAAGGAGAAGCCAATGAAAAGGAAGAGATCCCCTAGGAAGTGAAGGACCTAATAGACAAGCATTTTAACATAATCAGTGATGGTACACCACATACCTTTTCTCCTGAGAGGAGTGTGAGTCACCAAATAGACCTAGTTCTAGAAGCTTCCCTCCCAAACAAGTCTGCATACAATATGGCTCCTCAATAGGATGATGAGATTGCGCGCAAACAAATTTAAGAATTTATGAATAGTGGCTTGATAAGAAAGATCATAAGTCCATGTGTAGTTCACAAAATTTTGGCTCCAAATAAGGGGGGTAAGTGGATACTATGTAAATATTCAAGGGAAATCAATATAATTACAATAAGATATAGATTCCCTATACCAAGGTTGGAGGATTTTATGGATTACCTAGGAGGGGCAAGATATTTCTCAAGAATTGACTTGAAAAGTAGTTACCACCAAATAAGATTCAGAGAGGGGGATGAGAGAAAAACCACTTTCAAGACCATAGAAAATTTTTATGAGTGGCTTGTATGACCATTTGGAGTTTCTAATGCTCCTAGTACATTCATGAGGCTCATGAATAAAGTCTTGAAGGACTACATTGGTAAATTTTTGGTAGCATATTTAGATGATATTCTAATCTTTAGTAGGACTAAAGAAGATCATTTAGAACATCTAAATCTTGTTTTACAGAATCTTTCTGATGAAAAATTAATGATAAACATTGAAAAGTGTGAGTTTATGAAGTGAGAACTTGTATATTTTTTGAAGATGGGCCATTCTAAGGTGGAGGCCATACTCAATTGGCCTACTCCTAGAAGTGCATGAGATGTGAGGATATTCCATGGATTGACCAAATTTTACAAGAAGTTCATCAAAAAATTTAGTAGGATTTGCTCACCCATCTTGGACACCATCAAAGGAGGAATTAAGATAAGGTTTGTTTGAACTGATCAAAGAGACAAGGGGTTTGAATTCCTTAAGAAAAGGGTAGCCACTCAACCTATTTTGGTTTTACCTAAATTTGGTAAGTTGTTCACCATAGAGTGTGATGCTAGAAATGTAGTTATAGGAGCAATGCTGAGTTAGGAAGGAAGGCATATGGATTTATTTAGTGAAAATTTGAATGAAGCAAAGAGGAAGTATTCCTCTTATGATCTTGAGTTATATGCTATGGTGCATGTCGTAAAGAAGTGGAGGCATTACCTCATATCTAAAGAATTTTTGGTTTATACTGACAACCATGATTTGAGCTACTTGAATTCACATGAAAAGTTGAACCATGGACATGTGAAGTGGGTGGACCACTTGTATTCATATACCTTAACCATTATACATAAGAAGAGTCAAGCTAACAAAGTACCAAATTCCCTTAGCAGAAGGGTGATGAAAGTGGAGAAGATTCAAATACAAAGTATTGGGAAGATGATGAAGACTTCTCAGAGTCATACAATGTGTGCACAGAGTTTGAGAATAGTTTCTATGGGGATGTTGCAGAATATACACTCCAAAATGGTCTTATCTTCAAGGGAGGAAATTTATGTGTTCCAAGAGGATCATTGAGGGAGAAGTTGATCCAAGAAAAGCATAATGGGGGTCTTGGAGGCCAATTGGGTCTCAATAAGACACTAGAGGTTGTGTATAGGTTCTAATTTTGGCCAAAGATGAAAAAATATGTAAGGAGTTATCCGGAATCATGTACCACTTGTCAAAGGGCCAAGGGGACTTCTCGATATCTAAGACTATACCAACCTTTTATAGTGCCCAATAGGCCATGGGAGAGCCTAAGGATGGAATTTGTGGTAGGTTTACCTAGAACAAAGACTAGATGTGATAATTTTTATGTTGTGGTAGACAGATTCAGTAAAATGACCCACTTTATACCATACAAAAGAACTCATGATGCCTCCTACATAGAAAATTTTTAGGGATATTGTAAGGATTCATGGGTTTCCATTTAGCATAGTCTCAGATAGGGACACACAGTTTATAAGTCACTTTTGGATACCTTATGGAGGATATTTGGCACCAATCTTGCATTCATCTCTACCTATCATCCAAAAAAAGATGGGCAGACTGAGGTGGTCAATAGGTCTTTCAATAATTTTCTGAGATGTTTGACCAAAGAACATGGACAATCATGAGACACCATTATTCCATAGGAAGAGTTCACTTATAATGAATCTGTCAATAGGACCATAGGTAGAATCTCATTTGAAGTGGTCTATGGAATAAACCCTAGAGGAGTCTTTGAATTGAGGGACTTGACAGGCTTGGAGAAAAGGAGTAGCCAAGAAGAGGAGTTTGTAGAAGTCATGAAAGAGATTTATGAATAGGTGAGAGATACTCTCACACAAAACATGCTAAAAGTGAAGGAGAAAGTGGATCATAAAAGAAGAGATCAACAATTTCAAGTTGGGGACTTATTAATGGTTCATTTGATCAAAGAAAGACTTCATAAGGGTAGTCATAGTAAGCTAGTTATGGGGAGGATTGGACACTGTGAGATTTTGTCTAAGTATGTTTCTAATGCATACAAGGCGGATCTACATATAGATGTAGTCATTTCCCCAATTTTGAATGTTGCAGACTTGGTGCAGTATAGAGGACTACCAATCTCAAGAGATAACAATGAAGTGGTGGATGAAGAACAAAGGGACTGGGTTTAATAGTTTCCCATCAAAGAGGATCCATAGGTAGAGAGCATCACTGAGTGTACAATAGCCAAGAAAATAAGGAGGAGAAAACATTGGGAGCATTTGGTCAAGTTGAAGGTCTAGCTAGAGTCTGAGGGGACATGGACTCTTAAAGAATATTTGAACAAGCAAGAAATTGATCCCAAGGCATTTCCAACTCAAGGGACTTGAGTTATTTCAGCATGGCGAGTATGGTGCAGGAGCACCAAGGCTTAGTCCTAAGGGGATAATTATAATCATCCACAATTAGGGATAGTGGAGAAGAATCAGATACCATGGGTCTTGTTTTTAATAAGGGAAAAATGATAAGCCTAATGTAGAGTCAAAATTGGACCCTAAATGGTCTTTAGGGCGATTTAGGAAAATAGGCCAAAATGTTGTTATTAAGCCTAAGGGGCATAGAAAATAAATGTAATGGGAAAATAGGCCCTAATAGATGTAATATTACCTACATGAGTCACTTTTAGGGTCTCATAGGATTAGGAGTCATCATACATATAAGTTGTCAAAATTGCCAAAATATTGCTCAAAAGTTGCTAAGAAACTTTAGCAACTTTTGCAAAATGTTGTCAAAAAGTTGAGAAATGGCTAGTTGGTTTGAAATTCAGTATTTTTTGTGGGGGAAGTTGTGTATGGGTTATTCAAGACCCTACACATGAAGAGCAATCCCTGATGATGTTTTGATGAATTTTTGGCATTCAAAGACAACAAGAATTTAGTGTTTTCTTGAAACTTTGGTGTAAGTACATTTGGAATGTGTGTGGTTTGATTGGAAGGAAGTAAATTTGTTCGCAGTTTGATAAAAAAAATATTACCCTTCTAATGCATTTGGTCTGATCTCATTTGGTGGAGTTTGAATAATTTTATAGCAAAATCTTTGTAACCCTCCTATTTTGAGGGTCTAGTGAGGTCTCCACAAACAAATGCATCTTTCTTGAGTTTCCACCATGGGATTTATATGACCTTGGGGGAAATTAAAGTAAAAATGATGTACCATAAGGTTTTGAAGGATTTTTATAGAGAGACCTTGGGGTTGCAGGAAAAATGGATGCCCTAGGTGAGCATCTCAATGTTCTCACCATGAATCTATTTGAAAATTAAGTTGCAGAGGGAAGGGTATAGTGGTGAGAGGAAATTAAATGGTGGATTTATTATTGTCTTAGATCCCTATAAGTTTCTATGGTGGTAGGAGTTTTTGAAGAATCATAGAATGGGGTGTTGCTTTTTAATTCAACTTGAATTAAGCCTAATTACCTAATCGGTTTAGAGTGGTTTGAAGTCCTTATTGGAAGAATTGGAATTAAAGATCTAGGGTTTGGATATAAGTCCAAAAAGGGTTTTTGGGATTCCCATTGGTTTAGAAATTTATTTTGGAAAGTTGGTAGTTGTGTCACAAAAATAGGTAAACCAAGGCTACTAGGGAATAGGCTTATTTACTAGGTCCAAGTAGACAGTTGATGTTTGCAACCAATTTGAGGTAAAGAATGACTGAGATGGATTGTGAAAAGTCTTAGAAGGGTGTTGGATTATAAATTGAAATCCCACAAATTTCATTGTGTACCCATTTGATAGGCATCAAGGGAAAATGGAAGGAGTAGTGAGATGTTGAGTGCTTGAAGGGGGGTTGGTTGGTGTTGTGAAGAGTTAGTGAAAACCCTATTGCAGAGAGGTTGGAGTTGTCCAAGGAAAGGAGGGAAACTCAGCTAGGTTGTGGGTCCTTTTAAAGGAGAAATTTTTAGTTTTACAAGATCCTCATAGGAGGAGAAAGGGATACACTACCCTCTCCCCATCACTTAGACCCTTTTATCCAATGTGGCCAAGTCTCTTGTGCCACAACATAGTATTATCTATAGGAAGCTTTGATTCAGAAGAAAAATCACCCTTATGTACCCAAAATTCATCACCATCTATTTTAGGTCAAACTCTCACCTTTTCCAATGAAGTATCCATAGATTTGGTCTCCATAGAAGTACTATTATAATCAACAATGTATGAATCTAGTTTATACAAGGTGCCAATTATGACACCACTAGAAACCACCATAGAACCTCTCACCATTTGGCATGATGCATTCGAAAAGACTAACTGTATACCCAAATCTATCATTTTTATAACATACACCAAATTTTTCTTATACCAAGGAGATGCAACACACTACCAATCTTTATTATTCTACCATCAGGAAACCTAATTTTAACTTTACCACAACCAACAATATTAAAATGAGAATTAACACCCAATTACACCCTACCTCCATCAAATTCTTCATATTTAGAAAACCAATCTCTATTAGAGGTCATATGAAAGGATGCACCTCAGTAAATTAACCATGCATCATCGAATGCATGACTAGAAAAAGTTGCAATGAATGCATCACCATCTTCCTTCTCAAACTTAAAATCAAGATTGAATTTATTCTCTCTTCTTCTTATCTTCTTTACATTCCTTATGAATGTTACCAAGATTACCACAATTCTAGGAAATGACTTTGGAATTTACAGAATATTTGGATCTCCCTTTTGATTTAGACTTGTTACGCTTGTCATTTTTCTTGAATTTTTTCTTAGGTCTTCCATGAAAAATCAGGGCTTCCTTGGAATTGATCAACACCTTCCTCCTCATCTCTTCATAAAAAATAACCAACCACATGTTCCATCCTCAAAACAACAGAAGTACTGCCAATAGCCAGACCAAGTGAATCCCACAAATCAGGCAAAGAACAAAGCAAGATCTAACATTTCTCATATTCATCCATTTTGACACCACTGAATACCAACTGATCCACAAATATATTGAATTCTTATAGGTGGTCTATAACTTTTCCACCCTCCTCTATTCTCAAGGAATACAAATTCTTCCTCAAGGAAATCATATTTACTAAAGATTTCGCTTGATACATCTCACCAAGCTTCTTACAAAGCTTGTTTGCAGAGGATTATTCATGAAAATTAATTAGAATAGAGTGTGCAAGGAACAATATGATTATGCCCTTGGATCTATGGTCCATAATATCATATTTAGTAGCCTCATATGGATCTATAGTTCTTATGACATGCACATCAATGGCATCCTAGAGATCTTGACCTATTAACAAATCCTCCATCTTTAGCTTCCACATTTCAAAGTTATTTCCTTAAAATTTATCCTACTTTATCCTCCTTGAATAGCTCACCATCTATAAATTCTAGAAAATAGTTCACAAAGTATCTTCTACGCAAGCTCCTACTCAAATCTGGATTAGTTAAAAAAACCCAACAATCCACAACTGAAACCAAAGGTGATCATGCTCTGATACCACTTGTAAGGAAGTTAAGTTGCAGGAGAACTTCCTACATTAACCCTAAGGGGATAATAATGTAAAACTATTCTAAGATCATTTTCACAGTTACATAAACTTAAAAGAAATAAACACAAGGGTAAATAAAATTTATACCAAAACAAAAACATTTACTTGGGGAAAACCCTTTAAGGAAAAATACCCCATACTCCAAAAGAAACCTAATATATTATTCAACAATAAAAATTATATTATAATATAATTGTAGGGAAATCTTCTTTAAGGAGTATCGTCAGTCAGAGATCTAGAGGTATTTAGAAAGCTATAATACTCTTACATAAAACTTCCATCTTACGCACCTACCATATAGGAGATACAATACTATAAACCACCAAACTGTATTACAAAACCATGGGCTAAAACTACCACAAAAAGAGGCACCCATCTTATCTCCAATCAAAGATTCCCTATGATGTTTCAATATACACACCAACACATGTAACTCCCTTTTACAACTCATTTAAATGTTTGATGCATTTTTACATTTCCCCACTAGTAAATGTTTGCCATATTTTCGATGCGAGTTCATTGATTTTTTGATGTAGGTTGGTCGACCAAATGACCACTATTGTCATATGAATTGTTTTTCAATTAATTGACCCACAAAAGGTTGTGTCAAATTATTGACAGTAATAGTGGTCGAATGATCGACTTTATAATGTGTTGTGACTTTTGGCATTCTGATTGATGCAGTCAGTTGATCATTATCATTCTCATCGAATTATTGACGTTAGAATGCATTGAGACTATGGAAATCTGGTTGAAGCAGTTCGTTGATCATTTTGATTGTCACCAAATAGTGACAGTAGAATCCATTGAGACTGCGGCATTCCGGTCAAAGTAGTTCATTGATCATTTTGATTGTCATCAAAATTATGGAATCAAAATGCATTGAGACTGTGGCATTCTGGTCAAAACATTTTGCTGATCATTTTGTTTGTTGTCACAATAGAAAAATTAGAATGCGTTGAGACTGTGGCATTTCGGTCGAAGCAGTTCGTTGATCTATTTGATGGTCGTCGAAATAGTGAC
>MU224863.1:793048-806062 GCA_018584345.1 Thuja plicata | reverse complement strand
TGATGACACAAGATAAAAGGGGATATATGTGCCCCCACTTTCCTATCGTAAAAAATGAACATGTGAACCGGCCCAACAACTTAAACACTTTAAATTAGACATTTTTTATATTCGATATTGGAGGTTGTTAAAGTAGTCGCTCAGCAGAATGTAGCTTTGACTCCCAACCTATTATAATTCCTCCAACCTAGATATTGTTAAATTCAGCTTCCCGTTATCCATAATAAGGAAACCAAGATTAGAAGCCAACCTTGACAGGAAGGGAAAAATAAAAAATAAATTAGTATCTTCAAAAAATCTTACCATATATGCCTCTGAAACCTCCTGCAATGCCAAAAATAATATTTTTCTATGAAAAGATCAGTAGGACATCAATTTCATGTAGAAAGGAATGAGAAACATTTTTCAAGAAGATTTCAAGACATTGAAATCACTTGTGACAATGGAAAGAGGATGTAAAACAATGAAGGGGAAAAAACAAAAGATCAACCTATAGAGATCAAATACATTGACGTATAGAACAAAGGAGAGCTCACTATTATGAATTCTGAAAAAATAGATCCACATACTATCATGTGAATGAAAATACAAAGATTGTTTATAAAGAGAAAAACATTTGATTACAGGAGCAAGAAACATGTGTTCAAACTGAAAGGAAAATCGTAAAACATCACAGAATATATAAAAAAATTCTAGGAAATAGGGATGAAAAGATAGTAGTAGTGATATGATTTGTCGTAGCTATGGATAGATGGAGATTAATAATAGTGAATGGGTTTCAAACTTATTAATAGAAAATCAATGCAATAGCAATGAAAATAGAATGTAAAAACAATGAAATGATGTTCAACTTAGAAAATCATAATGGAAATCTATTAATGTTAAAAGCAGTTAAGATGTGACAAAATATGGAGATTTATAAGGGGTTATTCCTTTCATTGTCAAAAGCGGGAGAAGAAATATCAATACAGTGATAGTTAAGCTGCAAGATAGTCTTATCTAGCGAATATGAAGTGTGAACCAGTGATTTGTATGGAGAAAAAATTAGATGTCAAGAAAGAGTTAAAAAAGAGATATCATGGTTCTTCAATGAATATATATTCACTATTCCATTGGATGTATGACTACCCAATCAGATGTAGTTATTATTCTAAAAGATACGATTATTGGTTTATTGGATATAATACCCATGTTATGAGGAATCAATGAGTGATCCATATTGTATTTTAGGATATATAGTATTCATTGATTTCTATAAAGATTCATTTACTATTCAAAGATAGTCATAGTGAGAAGAATGAAGATGATACTATCCATGAAGCACTATCATAAAAATAGTACAGAACTATGAATTGAAATTAGTGAAAGAATTTTACAAGAAGGAATGTCTACTAGAAAATTGATCAAGTGAGAATAATATTGAAGATCTAAAGAGAAAATGAACTAGAATCTTATTGACATAGTAGTGACAACTTCAACAAAGAAATAATGAAAAATAGACAATGAAGCAATGAAAAGTGAGTATATAAATCTTAGTTGTGCACACAATTGGAAGAGTTTCCTGATTTGAGATCTGATGTGGCAACTCTTCCAATTGTGTCTATAACTAATATTTATATACTACATGCCCATGAGATCAATAATTAAATATGTCAAAGGCCACTTGCAATGTTACAAACAAGACTGGCACAGTGAATTCACCACATGATTTAGGTAATAATAACATCTATTTAATATGCTCATTTATAACTAAAGAGATCTATTTTATGAATTATGTTTGTAAATGATTCCTAACTTGTTTGCAGGATCTCAATCAAAGTGAAAGGTATTTTTAATCCCTACTTGCTTTAATTAAAAATTGTGACCTAGGGAAAAATTTGGATATTTATAATTTAGAGACATTATAATAACATTGAATTCACCAACACTTGTGACCAGAGAATGTACTTATTGGTGTCCTAAATACATTATGATAAGTTCTTAGACATTAGAATCATTTATGTAAATTTTTTTCATTCCGGTTGGCGATTCACCATTCTCTGCCCAACCCATTCCGGTTGTTCATCACTACAAAGATGCCTCTCCGCGGGCGGTTGTTGATGATCAATCATGAGAAATTAATCCTAATATACCATCATCAAACTGGTCTACAAAGGCATGAATGAATGACCTTACAAAATGTGTTATCAAAATCATTTGGTTTATTCAAAACTAAGGTTTAGATAGAAACTAGAATTCTAATAAAAAAGCATGTGGACCAGAAGAGTCGATGGGTACCTGAGAATAAGAGAGATTTAGAAATCTTGGAGTTGTTGTGCTATGCCCTCTACTAGTTACTATGCATGCCTTCCTTCAACTCTTCACGGCGTGTCATGCCCTCTACTGGTTACTCTGCGTGCCATCCTTCAGCTCTTCGCGGCGTAACATAACATAATGAAATGAAGTTAAACCTTTTTTTTTAAAGTTATGCCCATGTTGGTCAGAATTACGACCACATATGATGTTAGTCATAATTACTACCAACACAAGAATGGATTTAAAAAAAATCAAAATTTTCCTTCTATCAACCGACCAAGCAAAACCATTTTAATGCTTGGTTGGGAATGTTGGTTGATTTTTGGGGTCAAATGTACTAGTGCCTATTTCAAGAGACCCAATTTCTGGAGACCATAACTTGTGAACCGTGCACCCGATTGGCTATTACAACCCCATTTCAGAAATGCCACAAAGTGCTCTAACACTTGAAAAGCATCAATCAAAACAAATTTTCACCCCTTTTCGAAGCCTCTAAGGCCTTCAAAATTGAGTTTTAGGTTCTTGTATGACCCCGTAAAAAAATCAAAAACTTAATATCTTCAAAATCAGACATGATCTTGTCATGAAACTTTACCTGCATGCTTATATATCCAAAATTAACCTCCAAAAAAGAAATTGGAAAAATTCCATGCTCAAATGATTGACTTACTAAAAATAGTTGTCACGTGTAATTGCAAGGTTGAGACACATTTTTCAACAATCTCCCACTTTTCAAACACCTTGCAAGACAAAGAAAAGGGAGTATCTACACCATCATTTAATTGTTGGGGTCCATAAGGCCCATAGATTCCCTTTGACACATATGCATATGCCTTAGAGCCAAAAACTCTAAGATGTATCAATGAAGGCTTATGACCCGACCATGCTTCCATAGGTGTTTTTATCAACAAGAGATGATGTAGGAGACCTATTAATCAGCTAGAAAAAAGTGGCAACAAATTCAGCCCAAAATTTTTGTTCAAGGCTAACACCACTCAACATAATCCTACCTTCTCCATCAATGTCATGTTCATCCTTTCTACAACTTCATTCTATTGTGGATAATATAGATTTTTTTTCTGCCTATGAATGCCACAATCTTTATAGAATTTATCAAAATCATTAGATAAAAATTCACCACCATTATCAGTTATCATACATTTTATTTTCCTTCTTGTATGTAATTCAACTATTGCTTTAAATTCCTTAAATCAACTGAAAACATCAAATTTACTCTTTATTAAATATACCCATGTCCTTCTGCTATAATCATCAATAAATAAAACATAATATGTGGATTTTCTAATGGAAGGAACATCAATAGGATCAAACACATCAGAATGAATAAGATCCAACACACCACAATATTTATGAGAACTTAAGTAAAACTGTTTTCCATAAATGCAATGCTCACAAAAATTAAAGTCAAGATTACAATCACTCAATCCTTCAACTAGGTTTTTATTTTTCAAAGTCCTTAGTGGTACTGGAGTATGAAGGCTTAATCATAAGGGGATAATTGTAATCATCCAAAATCAAGGATAGTGGAGAATCCTCAGACTTGATGGGTTCTATTTGTAATAAGATCAAAATGATAAGCCCAATCTAGAGTCAAAATTGGACCCTAAATGGTATTTAGGGACATTTAGAGCAATAGGACAAAATATTGTAATTACGCCCAAGGGGCATAGAAAAGAAATGTAATAGACGAGTAGGCCCTAATAGATGTAATATGACCTACATGAGTCATTTTTAGGATCTCATAGGGTTAGGAGTCATCATAAGTGTAAGTTGTCAAAATTGCCAAAATGTTGCTCAAAAGTTACTAAGCAACTTTTGTAACTTTTGCAAAGTGTTGTCACAAAGTTGCAAAATGGCTAGTTGGTTTGAAATTTGGTTGTTTTTGGTGGGGGTAGTTGTGTATAGGTGATTTAATCCCCTACACACAAATATCAAGACCTGATGATCTTTTGATAAATTTTTTGCATTCAAAGGCAATAAGAATTTATTATTTTCCTGCAATTTTGGTGTATGTACGGTTGGAACGTGTGTGGTTTGATTGGTACAAAGGAAATTTGTTCATGGTTTGATAAAAAAATCTTACCCTTCTTATGCATTTGGTATGATCTTATTTGGTGGAGTTTAAAGAATTTTATAACAAAATCTTTGTGACCCTCCTATTTTGAGGGTCTAGTGAGGTCTCCACAAACAAATGCCTCTTTCTTGAGTTTCCACTGTGGGATTTGTATGACCTAGGGGTAAATTAAGTTATAGAGGATTTACCATAAGGTTCTGAAGGATTTTGGTAGAGAGACCTTGGGGTTGGAGAGAAAATGGATTCCCTAGGTGAGCATCTCAATGTGCTCACCAAGACTCTGTTTGCAAATTAAGTTGTAGAGGGAAGGGTGGAGTAGTTAGATGAAAATAAATGGTGGATTTAGTAGTGTCTTATATCCCTCTAAGTTTCTATATTGGTAGGATTGGTAGTGGAAACATAGAAAGGATTGTTTCTTTGTAATTCAACTTGAATTAGGCCTAATTGCCTAATCAGTTCAGAGTGGTTTGAAGTCCTTGTTGGAAGAGTTGGAAATAAGGATCTAGGGTTTGGATAGAAGTCCAAAAAGGGTAGTTTGAATGCCCATTGGTTCAGAAATATCTTTGGGAAAGTTGGTAGATGTACCCCAAAAATAGGTAAACCAGGGCTACTAGGGAATATGCCTATTTACTAGGTCCAAGTAGATAGTTGATGTTTGAAACCACATTGAGAGAAAGAATAACTGAGATGGATTGTGAAAATTCTTATAAGGGTGTGTAAATCCATTATATTGACTAGAAATTTAAATCCCACAATTTTTTTTGTGTACCCATTTGATAGGCATCAAGTGTAAATAGGAGTAGTGAGATGCTGAGTGCTTGAAGGGGGGTTGGTTGGTGTTGTAAGGATTTAGTGAAGAAACTATTAAAGAGGTGTTATATTTTTCCAAGGAAAGGAGGGAAATCACCTAGGTTGTAGGCTCTTTTGAAGCAAAAACTTGTAGCTTTACAAGATCCTCATAGGAGGAGAAAGGGATACACTACCCTCTCCCCATCACTTAGACCCTTTTCTCCAATGTGGCCAAGTCTCTTGTGCCACAACAAAGTCTTATCCATATTCAAATTTGATTCAGAATAAAAATCACCCTTAGCTACCCAAATTCTATTACCATCTTTTTTATGTGAAACTCTCACTATTTCCAATGAAGTATCCATATATTTGGTCTCAACAGAAGTATTATTACACTCAATAGTGTATACATCTAGTTTATACAAGGTTCCCATTCTGATATCTCTAGAAACCACAATAGTAGTCTCACCATTTTGCACCATGTATCATAAAAGACTACCTGTATACCCAAATTTATCATTTTTCTAACAGACAAAAAATTTCATCTTCTACCAGTGAGATGCAGCACACTACTAATATTTATTATCCTACCATCAGGAAACCTAGTTTTAAATTTACCATGACCAAAAATATTTAAATGAGAATTATTACCCAAGTACACCCTACCTCCAAATTTTTCATATTCAGAAAACCAATCTCTATTAGAGGTCATATGAAAGGATGCACCTGAGTAAATTAACCATGCATCATCGTATGCATGACTAGCCAAAGTTGCAATGAACACATCACCATCTTCCTTCTTGACCTTAGAATCATAATTTAATTTATCCTTTCTCTTCTTATTCTCTTCTTTACAGTCCTTACGAATATGACTAGGCTTACTGCAATTCCACGAAATTACTTTGGACTTTCCAAGAGATTTGGATTTCCCTTTTGATTTAGACTTGTTATGATTCTCATTCTTCTTAAATTTTTCCTTAGGTCTTCTACGAAAAACTATGGATTTTTTTGCATTGATGGATACCTTCCTCCTCATCTCTTCAAAAATAAAAGAACCAAGCACATCTTCCATCCTAAAAAAAAATAAGTACTACCAATATCCATAACAAGTAAATCCCACGAATCAAACAAAGATCAAAGCATAATCTAACATTTCTCCTCTTCATCCATTTTGAAATAGACAGATACTAAGTGAGACACAAACATATTGAATGCTTCTAGGTGGTCTATAACTTTTCCTCCCTCCTCCATTCTCAATGAATACAACTTCTTCCTCAAGAAAATCTTATTTACTAAATATTTCACTTGATACATCTCATGAAGCTTCTTACAAAGCTTCTTTGTAGAGGATTCTTCATGAAAATTAATTATAATATAGTGTACAAGGAACAATCTAATTAGACCCTTGGCTTTATGGTTCATAACACCATATTTAGCAGGCTCGTCTGGATCTATAGTTCTCATGACATTCAAATCAATAACATCCCACAAATCTTGATCTATTAACAAATCATCCATCTTTAGCTTCAACATTTCAAAGTTATTTCCTAAAAATTTCTCCTACTCTATCCTCCCTGAAGAGATCACCATCTGCAAATTATAGAAACAAGATCACAAAGTATCTTCTATGCAAACTCTTACTCAAACCTTGATTAGTTCAAAAAACCCAACAACCCACAACTGAAACCAAAGGTGATCAGGCTTTGATATGACTTATAAGGAAGCTAAGTTGTACAACAACTTCCTACACTAACCCTAAGGGAAGAATAATGTAAAAAATTTCTTAGATCATTTTCACAGTTATAGAAACTTAAAATAAATATACATAAGGATAAATAAAATTCTTACCATAACACAAAGATTTGCGTGGGAAAAACTCTTTTAGGAGAAATACCCCACACTCCAAAAATAACCTAATATAAAAATTAGATTAAAATATACTTGTAGAGCAAGATTCTTTAAGGATTATTTCCGATCAAAGATCTAGAGGTATTTAGAAAGCTATAAGACTCTTACATAAAACCTACATCTCATGCACCTACTATATAGGAGATACAATACAAGAAACCGCCAAAGGATATTACAAAACCATCAGCTAAAACCACCCCAAAAAGAGGTGCCCATCTTATCTCCAGTCAAATATGTCATATGATGTGTCAATACACACACAAACATGTGCAAATCCCTTTTACAACTCATTTACATGTTTGATGAATTTTTACATTTCCTATTTTAGGAGACCCAACTTTTGGAGACCATAACTTGTGAACTGTGTACCCAATTGGCTATTATAACCATATTTTGAAAATGTCGCGAAGTTCTCTATAACTAGAATTGTAAAGCGTCATCCTGAGAAAAGTTTAACCCCTTTTAGAGCCTCTAAGGCTTTCAAAATTGAGTTCAATTTTTTCATATGCACCCGTCAAAAACCCAAAAGCTTAATATCTTCAAAACTGGACATGATCTTGCCACGAAAGTTTACCGAAATGATTATATATCCAAAATGAACCTCCAAAAAAAATTGGAAAAATTACATGCTCAAATTACAGACTTACTAAAAAATCCATCATATGTAATTGCAAGGTTAAGACACATTTTCCCAAAAATATCCCACTTGTCGAACACCTTGCTAGATAGAGAAAATGGAGTATCTACATCATCATTTAATTGCTAGGGTTCATGAGGCCCATTGAATCTGAATAACATCTAAAATTATCTATGCTCACAACCTTTGTTAATGAATCTGCAACATTCATAAAATTCTACACCTTAACCAGCTTCACCCTACCATCCTCAATCATATCTCTGAAAAAAAGATACTGAACATCAATGTGCTTGGTTTTGGCATGAAAAGTTTGGTTCTTCACTAGGAAGATCACACTCTAACTATCACAATAGACGATAACCACTCCTTGTTTTATTCAAATGTCTAAATAGAGTCTCTTAAGCCAAATGGATTATTTACAAGTAGATTCCATATACTCTACTTTTGTAGTGAACAAAGTAACCACAACCTATCACTTATTCATCCAACTAATTGCACTACAAAATAATGTAAACACATAAGCACTGGTGGATCTTCTGCGATCAATATCACCTACCCAATCTGCATCCACATAATCATGAATATCAATGTAAATTTCATCTCTCATCATATTACCATGATAACAAAAATAATATTCTAAGGTACCCTTCAAATATTTGAAGACTCTATTAACTGCATCCCAATGAAATCTACTAGGATTAAATATATACCTATAAATTCTTGTCTAGTATAGAACATAGCATACGTGATAACTTCCAACTACAATCTGGTAAGGTATTCTACTCATGTCTTCCATCTCTAATGGAGATATAGGACATTCTAAAATAGATAATTTTGTTTGAACTATAAAAAGGAACACATAATGGCCTACAATCCTACATGTTGAACCTTTGTAAAACTAAGTTCACATCCTTACTCGGGCCTAGCCATAACTTTCTAGTCACTCTATCTCTTTCAATTTACATCCCAAGAATGTGTTTATCTATACTAAGGTCTTTCATTTTATATTTAAAATAAAGTTAAGACTTCAGTTCTACAATCATAACTTTCCCTTTACCAATGAATAACATATCATCAACATATAATGCAATGTACAGGAAATGATCGCCATTATATTTATAATAAACACAATGATATGATTTAGAATGCTCAAAACCAAAAATCAAAAAATGTGTATCAAATTTAAGGTACAATATCCTAAGACTCTTCTTGAGGCCATACAAATATTTCTTCAATTTTCAAACCAAATTAATTTTACCTTTTACCACATAGTTCTCAGGTTGTGTTAGGTAAATATCGTCCTCCAAAGTACCATGAAGGAAACTAGTTTTCACATCCATTTGTTCAACTTCTAAATCATAAGCAGAAGCAATAGAAAGAAAAAATTAAATGGATTTCATTTTTGCAAGAGGAGAGAATAACCCACCATAATCAACAACCTCAACCTAGGAGTATCCTTTTGCAACCAAACTTTCTTTATACTTCTTAATGCTTCCATTTGAACCAATATTTTTCTTGAACACTCATTTTCAATCAACAAGTTTTTTCCCTTCAGGAAATGGTACAAGATCCCATGTATCATTTCATTTTAAAGATTCCATTTCTTCATCCATTGAAATCTTCTAGGATTCTGCATCATCCATACCTAATGCCTCTTCTATAGATCTAGGTTCATCAACGCTACTATTCAAAGAAAAAATACATCTCTATTCATTAGGTGAATACCTTTCAGGTGGTTATCTCTTCCTTGAAGACCTTCAAACAAGCTCATTTGGAGGTTATCTCTCCTCTTCTGAAGATTTAGATCTAGATGAGCTCTCCTTAACTTCTTCTCTATCTAGGGGCCTCGATTCAACTTTCTCATGCATAGAAGGCAATTGAATCACATGTTCCTTTATATCCTTTTTAGTTTGTTTAGTTTCTAATGTAATAGAAGAAGGCTTAAATTCTCTAAAAATAATTCTTCTAGTATGCATTACCTTCTGTGCAACAGGGTCCCAAAGCTTGTATCCTTTCACACCATGATTGTAGCTGATTAAGATACATTTCACCACCTTGTTCTCCAATTTTTTTCACATCTCCTTTGGCGCATATGTATATGTATTATAGCCAAAAACTCTAAGATGTCTCAATGGAGGCTTATGAACTGACCATGCTTCCATAGGTGTTTTATAATATGAAGCTAATATAGGAGACCTATTTGTTAGGATCAAGCAGCACTAAGAGGAGGGGTGAATCAATATTGTAGCACTTTTAATTAAATTTAAGCAATTCAAACTTAACCATGAAATAATTGAAATGAAGAGGACATAAGCATAAACTAAGTAACTCATAACACCATGATTTTTTCATGAGGAAAGCTTGTTAAGGGAAAACCTCGGTGGGGATGGTACCCATAAATTATGCACTAAGAGTATAATGTACCTATTAGGAGACCTAGCCCTATTAGGAGTTGAATATTATATTTATTACAAGTCCCTTTTAATGGATTTAAACCCTATTAGGGGTAATACAAGGAGCTCACTACTCTTACAATACAAAACTGTTAGAGTAATCAGTTAGTTCTTACTCTTTTTCTCTTAAGCTATCTCTTAGCTGCATATAATTAATACTTTATATTAATTATATTGCGCAACCTAGCTTTTATATTTTTAGGGTTTGTTCACCTTTATAGGTTGAACTTTGTAATGCTTTTTTCATACTCTTTGAATACATTTTGAGCTCTCACCTTTTGAGCATAGAAGGGTTTCTGCTTTTTCTGTTGTTGGCTTCAATCTTTGCAACAGGTATTTTGCATGCAGGTATTCTTGGCAAGCTATGAAGTTGGATTTATCAACTTCTACATGGTATCAGAGCCACCCTTTCACTGCCTGATCGAAGTTTTTTGAAGCCACGATTCGAAGAGGATAGCCACAACTTGTCTGGAGTTTTTTCGGTCACTTTGAAGGAGGCACCATTTTCTGGAGTCATTTGAGCCAAAACGGACTCAGCCATTGCGTTCAGAAGGCCTGTGAGAGTCAAAAAACATATAAATTTTGACTATTTTGGCCTCTATGACCACAGGGAAAAATTTCAAGCCTATTAGGGTCGTAAGGGCTCAAAAATCAAGAAAAAAAACTCAAAAAATCTCGAAAAATGTGTCTTTTTCATCCTTTTTGGGTGCTGCCAGCCCGCACCACTAGCGCACTGCCAGCGCACCGCCCGCGCGCCACTTTTGGCTAGCGCGCCACCCTTCTGCATCTCGGCCGCCACCGGGGTTCCCCCGCCGCCCACCAGCCGCTCGGCCGCCGCTCGCGCCCGGCCCGCCCGCCGCTGCCGCCCCGCCCGGCCGCAACCTCCGCCGGCTGCGCCGCCCAGCCGTAGCGCCACCCACGAGCCACCTGGAAGCCGCCCGACCACCACCACCGCTAGCGGCGCCACCCAGACAGCCCGGTGACGGCCATACGGGCGTCAAATTTAGCCCAGGGACTAGTTTTTTCCAGTGACTAGTTTTTTGAAGGTCCTGTTGGTTTTTTGCTCGTAACTTGAGCAAACAGACTCAAAAATGCAAGTATCTTATATCATCAGAAAGGTCTTTCTGAGAGGGACGCATTGGTGTAGGTCTAATCTCTTGATTTTACCATTTGGTTGCCATTTTTTGTAGTCAAAGTCATTCCTTCCTTTGTGCTCCTGTTCTGCTTCTGGAACTCAGGTTTTTTTTCTCATTTCTTGTGCTTTCATAGTAATTCGGGGTGTACAGGGGTTAGTATTATACATTGTGGGGGGTGCATTTTACTTTCTGTCATTTCATTCAGAAAGACCCTTCTACTTCCATCTTATTCTTCTTTCAATGTTAGACCCCTCTGTGGTCCGACTGACACCTCACAACTACCACACATGGAAGCCACACATGACCAGACTCCTCATGTCATGAGGTTTATGGTCCTGCATGGATGTGGCTCAACCAGTTCTTCAGAGGCCTTATGAGGCACTTATGCATAGAAATAGGATGGATGAGGCAATGGGCCTCATTGCCATGAACATTTCAGATGGGTTGCTGTTCCACCTGGATGGTCTGACTACACCCAGGGATATGTGGGACAAGTTCTCCACCTTGTTTGGCACCATGGATCAGTTCAAAATTCTCCAGATAGATGCAGAGTTCACCTCCTTGGCACCTGACTCATTCACCAGCATTGAGGACTTCTTGATGAAGTTCAAGTCTCTTCGATCTATTTTACAGGTTGCTGGAAAGACGAAGTTAGATGATGAGTGTATCTTCCTAATACTCTCCAAGCTTCATGGTCCTTATCAGATTTTCACTTCTACCTTCTACTCCACTATGGATGCACTAGTTGCACGACATGTTATGCCCTCTTTTGAGACCTTCTGTGACAGGTTGACTTGTGAGCAGTCCAAGCTCAGTCAGATGGATTCTCTTACAGGTTCACAGTCATAGGCATTGCTTGCCAAGTCATCTCAGGATACACATAAGCCAAAGCCAAAGAAGATATCTGATTCACCTTCTCAGCACTCTTCTGGCCCATGACCATCTTCTTCTAAGAGGGAGAAACAGAAGACTCAGAACCCCACTTGTTCATATTGTCAAAAGGGGCCCCATGATGAGTCCCAGTGTTTTCAGAAGAGATGTGATGGCTATGAGAAATAGATTGTAGATTTGCAAGCGCTCCTTCAAAAGAGCACTATTTCCTCTCCATCCTCTTCCACCTCACAGGGGTCTGCTTTTCAGTCTTCTGCCTCTTCTTCGACATCAAGACAGGATTTTGGACAGGGTCATGCATTACGGGCATCTGTTGCATCCCCTTCACAGGTCCCTTGGATACTGGATTCAGGTGCTTCTCACCATATGGCATCTTCTCACCTGATTTGTTCTCTTCTTTTGAGACTTCTCTTATTCCTCACATTCTCATGGGGAATAACACTGTACAGACAGTCTGTGGGACAGGTTCGGTCAGCATTCAGGATGGCACATTCAATGATGTATTGTATGTTCCATCTCTATCTGCCAACCTTCTCTCGATTTATCAGATTACACGCAGTGGGTCAGGGAAGATAGTTGAGTTCACGACCGATTCATCCTTCATCAGGGATAGTGTGACATGAGGCATTATTGCCACAGGGATAGTTGATCATTCCACCTGTCTCTACACCTTCTCTCACTTTGGTCCACCATCTCCACTGTCGGAGCTCAGCTCTCCTCTTTCCAGAGAGCATCATGCGGTGCAGTCAGGTCACTTGAACCTCTGTGTTGTTCCCGAGACCAGTGTTGTGACTGCCATACCACATCCTG
>MU224863.1:764069-792998 GCA_018584345.1 Thuja plicata | reverse complement strand
CTTCAGCACTGCTTGACCCTCCAGCTCCATTCATCGAGCCACCAGGTGCAGTTGTTGAGGATTCTTCAGAGGACACTCATCTCCTCTCTCATGACAGTGTCAGCACACCTATCATACCACTTGCATTTGGGATTCCCTTTCAGGATCCTCGTGTCTTCTCATTTGAGCATCAGCTCAGTCTTCTAGTGACACCTCATCTTTCGAGGTCACCTCTTCAGCACCCACTGACTTTCACTCCTCTGCATTGGAGTCATAGTGGTTTGTTCATTACTCCAGGGGTTCTTTCATTCTGGGGGGGCTTTGGAGCCTCGACCCTCTCTCACGGGGGGGTTAGCAGCACGCATTGTACTACTAACTTTGAGAGAGTCTCTTGAAGTCATTCTTTTTGTCTTTGCTTGCTCTTATATCTCTTTTTAGAGAGGAGTTTTTCCCACTGGGTTTTCTCCTTTGTCTCCGGTTTACAGAGATTTCCTTGTATTGGGTACCTGATCAGGCCTTGTTGTCGGGACCCATTTCCTGCTTTCTTAGCTGTGCTAGGTTAGCTTACCTCTTGAGCTTCACTTAAGGGGGGGTGTTAGAGTAATCAGTTAGTTCTTACTCTTTTTTGCTTAAGCTATCTCTTAGGTGCATATAATTAATACTTTATATTAATTATATTGCGCAACCTAGCTTTTATGTTTTTAGGGTTTGTTCACCTTTATAGGTTGAAATTTGTAATGCTTTTTTCATACTCTTCGAATACATTTTAAGCTCTCACCTTTTGAGCATAGAAGGGTTTCTACTTTTTCTATTGTTGGCTTCAATCTTTGCAACAGGTATTTTGCATGCAGGTGTTCTTGGCAAGTTGTGAAGTTGGATTTATCAACTTCTACAAAAACTATCTCTTTACAATTACAAAAGATGAACTATACAAGCATCTTCTATGCTTACGTAGTTCTATTTATAGCTCAAAATATCCTCTTAATTATTATGACATCATAATGCATTCATAGAAAATATCTCTCTTCGCATCTCAAAAACATATCTACTTATATACCCGATCTCATAATATGTCTAGTCAGCTCACAAGTGCATCACAAATGTGTCCAACACATAACCCAAGAGAAAATAAAAAATAGGTGATCACACATCCATCAATATGGGATATGACCTGACCTAAATCCAAAATAGCACTTTTGGAATCCACAAATTTCTCCCTCAATCATCGCGACCTTTCATCTACTCTTCTTTACTATTATACTATCTTTACATGCCAAGAACACACTGTAACTCTCTCCACACAAATCCAAAATACAAGCAACCATAACTGAAGCCATAAAACACTCCATACAACCTTTAGCTAAGCATGCATGACTTAACTCGCCATATACTATGCTCGCTAGGAAAAACTATGCAACTATATCCAAGAGACTGCTTGTGGACTTAGTTATTTTTCAAGACTGGATATCCAAAACTAAACTTTACTCCAAGTGACCATACCAGTAAGTAGTATTTCCATAAATGAAAACATATATTCTATACATCCTTGGCCACTTTCCAAAACTCTCCCCCTTTTGCATTGATGGAAACACTTACCAAAAAATGTTTAAGTGCCCATTACCAAACTACTATCTATACACCCCTTATATATTCATCTATATATTTTTCACAACTATTACTCCCCATTTGACATCAATGTCAATGAAAATGTATCTATATGCAAGGAAATAAATTAGGACTACTCATCAAAAAATTACACCATGCAAATTATGTCTTGGAAGGAGGTTTCTAAGACCCTTGCATCCGCTTCCCATGTCATCTTCAAGGTCTGACCAACTTGGATTAAACCATTTAAAGAAAATGCTGAGATCTTAGCATCCTTCACTATTGTAGGCATAGATCCATCAAGAGATTTAGTTTTTGTATCCATGTCCTCAAGGTGATTCTCCAAAATCAACAGTTTAGGAGTCAAACTCTCCAACTCACCAAATCTTCCCAACACTCTTGATTTCTCAGTTTGCAGCAGACTGATTTTGTCCACCGATTTGGACACTTCCTTATCCAACTTAGTAAATGATTTTGAGGAGGACCCACAATTCTTTGCCAAGTTATCCAATGTGTTCTCATCTTTGTGAATTATGTCCACCACATTTTGCACATGCCTAGAAGGATTTATGCAATAGTTGAATATTTTCTTCTCATGCTCAATGCAAGTCCTAATTCCAAAGATAGTGGTATCTAATATGCCTATATTCCACTTTACTGACTTACATACCTCTTCTAACTTCTTTTCCATGTATTCCTTCTCAACCTTCATAGCTGCAACCTTCTAGAGAGAAGTGAAGTGCATATCAAAGTCATCAAGAACATTGCCCAAATTGTCTGTTGTATCATTACCTTGGAAGGTGAAAGGTATAAGTAAAATTTTATTAATTTTTTCTAGTGCCCTATCCAATACTCTGACCTTCTTCTTATTTTTATTCTTAGATCTTTCCTTGGCCTTAGAAAAGGTCATAAGAGATAAATCAATTAGCTCATCCTCATCCATTTCATCCACATTAGTACTCATAGGCTTGCAGTCACTTTCCAACAATTGAGTTGTAGAAATAGATTTCTCCTTAATATGAGTAGTAATAGAAATAAGGGAAGGTATGCCATCTTTCTTAGTTTTATCCACAGTTTTGGCTTCCTTCTTTGTTCAACAACAATATCTGACTTTGTAATTATATCAGAAACATTATGTTTTTTCTTCCTCAATCTTCTTTACTTCTTCTTCAGTCATAGTGCTAAGATCTATCACATTTATTAAATCCTATGCAGTATAACATGTTATCTTCTTCAAAACTAGTGTTAATATTTATTTGAAAAGTGTCCAAAGACATAGGAACACCTGCCACAAAGAAATCTGGCTGCATTAATGTACTATAGAATTGATTATTATCATTTTGATCATTAGAAGGCTCATCTTGTGTTTGTACCGACTTAGAAGATTCTCCAATTATGATATCCTTAGGTTTAACTGTTACATAATTTTTAGGTTTAGCTTTCTCATGCTCCCTTTCCATCAACATTCTTTCTATAGCTTTGTTGGTTTCATTTGCAACATCCTCATATTTCCTTCCCATTATCTTTATCAGTCTTGTCTTCATTCTTAGTAGGGGCTTAATAGATTTGATTATCCTATTTTTCTCATCATGCGAAAGAATAGGTAGCATGTCTTCTATGGATTTCTCTATTATCTTTTCATCTTCTCTAAGTGCTATATATTTTCTTACTTCCAATCTATCATATAAGTCCTTAGGAATAATGCCTTCTAGCTCAAGCAAATTCTTCTTAAATACCTTTTTATGATTTATAACCATATCTTCAATTAGGACTTTGTATTTTTCATCATATCTATCAAAGTGTCTAGGTAGCTGATTGATCTTACCTTGTTCAATGATTATTTTTATCAACATCTTTAATTTAGGTTTCCACAGCTGCCTATTCATAGGTTTATCTTTTTCAAGTGTCTTCATAGTTTCCTTTTCCTCTTTCTTCTCTTCAATCGTATTCTCCTCTTTCTTATGTTTCTTAGGAGGTGATTCTTGTTTAGGCTTAGAGGAACTGGTTTTCCTTGCAGGAGTTTCTACTGATTCCTTAACTACAACTGTCCTCTGTAATGATCTTCTAGGTGGAGTAGGAGTTGTTTCAGGTACAATGACCAAAGCCAAAGGTGAGTCTGACACCTCAATAATATCAACAATAGGTAGGGGTGCAATATCTAATCTCACTAGACCAGATGACTTCCTTGTGACCTTATTTCTCCGCTTAGACATCTCAGCCTTGCTAATTTCTTTTTTCTCAGCTATGTTGTCAATAAGTTTTTCTATCTTCCTCTTCCTATTACCTCTAGTCAACTCTTCCCCAACTTTAGAGTAATTATCCTCATAAGTACCCCATCTCTCCTCACTTGAATCAGTATTAATACATAACACATGATCAAATTGCAGTGTAGGAAATTCAACTCTAACTTCATACCCCATAGGAGAGCACCATTTCATCCTAGGTACCACTACTTCAAAGCATACACAGTCAATCTCAACCATAAAAAAAAATTTATCCTTATATTTTTCAACTATCTCTTTGGGAATTCTCTTTATTTCCTTCATTTCTCTTTGAAATATCTTAAACATACCAAAGATATCTCCATCTACCCATCTACTATTTTTCCTTTTGTAACTTTTTCTTACTTGTATAGTAGTAGGTTCATTGTCATTCCATGCCCCAAGATGCATACCAATGAACTTATACATTATGTGGAAGAAAATGTGTAAGATGAGTGATCCAAATCTGAATGCTTCAGACTTATCTTTATTTATCTGTCTTACATTCTCCACTATTTGTAGTTCCAAAACTTTGCATAGATCATACTGGACATTGTCTTTCACCATCTTATATGTCATTATTATAACTCCAGCATAAATAGATTTTGGTCGACTTCTATAATGAAATTTGTATCCCAAAACCAATGAAACTAACTTTACATCCTATTGAAAGATGTTTGCGATCATTATTTCTCTCTTATTACACTTCAAGTGCATTAGGGTTTCAACTTTCTTCTTCATGTTCTTCTTTGTAGTAGGAAAAATGCTAGAATTGTTCAATATAGTACATGAATAATTTCACTTGTGATCTTGATAGGTTTCCCTCCAATCCAAAGAAATAGGTCATGAATTTTGGTCAACACAATTTTGATCCATTCTTCTTCATCAAACTTGTAAAATTATTTCATCTGCATGATGTTTACATTTTTCAAATGTGCAAACTCAGGTTTCCATGTTTTATCTTCATTCAACATATCTTTCATCTCCTCGAGAATCTCAAAATCTCCAATTGTCTCATACTTTCAATTTATGTATGCCCTAATGTCTTCTACATGTAAGACACTATGCAAAGTCTCAGAGATTGCACCCTTAGAGTCATCCTCCATCAATTCATACATATGTTTCTTGAATTTATATCTTGGCCTATCAGTTACATAAAAAATCTATTGAGTATCCATGATATACAAAGCTCGTAAATATAATCAAATACCTTTCACATGGAATCAGGGTAAGCATAACCCACAATCACTAGAATGCCCTAGCTCCTTCACATTTTTCTCTGCTCTATACAAATGGTGATGAAAATGACTAAGATATTTCACTTATAAATTGTAGTATTCAAACCTAACACAATTCCCAATGTAATACTATAAAGCTACTACGCTCCTGTCTATCATCAACTTCCATGCGATCATCTAATGAGACATGTATAACCATGCAAACATAGATATAGAATCCAAATACATTACTACGTATATCCATAAGCTCGCATCTACTCATTTTGCATACAAGGGGCTAGATTGTTTACTATTATATTTCTCCAAAGCTGCCCCTAAGGCCATGCTAAGCCATTTTAGACTGATGTGGTAATGATAACATCAGGCGAAGATCTAGTAGCATCTAATGACTCTCCCTAATCTTGTGGCTCACTTTGATTCTTTTCTTTCCATACCTTATCAGTGTCCTTGTTTCCTTCCTTTGTAAATTTTTTGTTGAAGTCATCTTTAGGCTCAACCACACTCTTACCAACATCACAAATGTTCCTTTTTATCACTATAGGTGGTTTCTTATTTCTTGTTGGTCTGTTATATCTAAAAAAAATTGTTGTGTCCTTGATTATTGCATTTATAACATGTAGGTGGTGGTATGTTCTAATTAATCTATAATCTTCTATTTATTTCAATGTGCCCAAAGTTTTTGCACTTATAGCATGTGATTATAGCTCCTCTTTTCTCACTGATGTAATCTTCCTTCTTTGATGATTGATCAGGTTTTCTACGTTCTTCCTTCTTGTACCCATATTCATAGCAATTGAAACAATAACCATAAAATAATTTGTAAGATTTCTTACCTCTACAATCTTTCTTCATGTAACCAATTTTGTTGCATTTAAAGCATCTCCCCCTAAGGGGTTTGAAGTGTTCTCTATATCCTTCATTCTAATTAGGTATTTTCTCTTCTTTGTCTTATGATTTATCTTCTTGAGATTTAGAACATTCAGCTTCATCAAAACTAACTCCATTCTTATCATCTTTAGGTTTTTGTCTCTCCATCTGTTCATCAATTTTGTCACTGCTCGCATGAAGTTTTTCAATGTGATTCTTTGCCTCAACAAGTTCTCCTTTAATGATACAGTTGTACTTTTGTAACTCCTGACACTTGATTCTCACATCATCAAGTTCAAGCTGAATTTTTCACATTTGTACATTTACATTCTTCAAGTCAACTCTTTTCCTTTTTCTTACTGAATTTCCTTAGACATCTATAAAGTAGTAACTTCAAAATCATGTTTCAATGCTTCCTTTTCCTTCTTAAGTTGTTCAATCAAATTTGATGAATCATTTTTAGGTTCCCTTATCTTCTCTACAAGTTATTTCCTTTTGTTCCTTGGATGTTCAAGATGGTGTTTAAGCTTCTTAATGTAATCTTCATCTCTTTTCAGTTTTCAAGATTTAATTCCACATTATCAGCATTAGCCTTATCTAGGGCGTCAAGTACTTCTTCAATATTTTCCTTCCAAACTGCTTGAATCCATCTAAATCTCCCTCAAGTTGTTAGGATTTCTCTCCAAGGGCCAATATTCTGATGCCAATTATAAGGATCATAATCTGGGTTAAATGAATCATTTTTGGCAACTGTAAGAAAGTGTCTGTTTGGGCATTTTTGGAATTATTTGAAAAGGCAAATTGTAGAAATCGTCTCACACATGTGAGCAAATAATTAGGACTAACAGGTGTAGGAATAATGAAATTATCCTAATTAACCTTAGTTAATTAGTAAGTAGGTTTATTTGTTGAGAGTGATGTAAGGTAGGGTAGGATCTAGGTCTAGATTTAGGATTAATATAAATTAAATTTAGACTAATCATAGTTTAGAAGAATATTAAAATTGGAGGGGAATAAATAAATTGAGAATTTATTTAAAGGGGGATTTTATGGAGGAAAGGTATTAAATGAAATTTAATACAATTTAGACGGAGGTATTTAAATTAAATTTAAATACTATAGAAAATGAAATAGATTTAATTAAATAAATTTAATTAAATAGGTAGGAGAATATAACAAATATAATTAATAATTATAATGTTAAAGGGGTGATTTTAGGAATCTACATTTTTCCCCTCTTTGATGTGGCTTCGATGATGGTGTCACATCAAAGAAAAGAAAATAAGATGCCCTAGAGAGAACAAAAGGTCCTAAGGCAATGATAATGAAGGAATGTGCTCCCTCGAGAAAATAATGCAAAAAAATAATTTTTTTTGTGAAATTTTCTCAAAAAAAGGCGGAAAGGAGGAAAAAAGAATAATCGCATGACCTATGAGGTGATCAGGAAAAAAGATAGGGTGAAAAATGGGGTCCGGGATGGAGAACAGGTCCTAAGGGGCCTATAAGTAGGCCATAAGGACCCTAGAAGAAGTCATTTTCACCCTCAAAGAGAAAAAAAGACAAAGCAAAGAGAGAGACATGGTTGATCCTCGAGACTGTATGCAGCTAGGAGAGCATGTCTAGTCACACCAGTGAGTGGCCGATGTAGGACCACTAGTGAGTACCCTAATCGAGCTCAGTCTTTGGTTTAAATTTCATATTTATTTCTTGTTTTAAGCGCATTTATGGGGGAAAAATGATGGCGGGGTAGAGATGATAATCAACAGATAGTCATTTGTGCAGAGGACGATTGACCAATTGTCATCTGTGGAGACAAAAGATCAGCGGTCGCTATCTATGCAGATGACAATCGCCCAATTGTCATCTATGTAGACAACAATCAAGGATTGTCATCTATAGGGGAAAAGGTTAGGGGGCGCAGACGACCATTTGGGAATTGTCATTTGCGTGAACAACGGTTAGGGTTAACCACAAGTAGACACCAGAGAGGCCGATCATAGGTCGGTGTCTCCACTGATCGACGTATATGTCGATCATCATCTACATAGGGAAATCAACGTATATGCCAATTGTCGTCTGCATAGGGAAATCCATGTCTTTGCCAATTGGCCCAAAAATATGCAGGGGGAGGGATTAGGGAGGGAAGAACACAGTACAAGGAGGGGTAGAGGATGCGTCAAATGAAGAAAAATGATTGAAAAGCATGGTTTGTGGATGCAGGAGGTAGGAGCAGTGTTCTGGTTGTGAGAGAGCTAGCCTGAGACCATGGGACTAACAGATGAGCTAATCCCAGCAGAGTGGGGGCAGGTTGCACTATGTGGGTTGGAGCATGTACATTTATGGTCACGGTTGAGAGTGCATAATATGCTCATGACTATATTGATTGAGAGGTGGCACAACCCTACTTCTAGCTTCCATTTGTTGATGGGGGAGACCACCATCACCTTACTTGACATCTGGCAGATATACCGGATTCCAATCCAAGGGTTGATACTAGAGCACATACAGGAGGTCCCAGAGCTATATACAAAGGTGGAATTTGAATGAGTGTATGATTAGATACCCACTTCTAGACAATGGTTATCATAGAGGGAAATAATGGAAGCATGACCGTGGTTGCGATGGGTTGCTTTGTATTTGGCAAGATGTATTGGAGGACGATTGATGTTGAACCATGCAAGGCATAGTTTTCCATTGGGATGGGTGCAAGTTTTGAGTGCCATGATGGAGGATGAGGGGGAGAGATACTAAAGGGGGTATATGATCCTTGTACAACTATATTTTTATCTACACATGTGTGCCTACTGGAGAGGCAAGAGACTAGGGGCATGGGTGACACTTTTACTATTGTGGTCATGGGAGATTATTTTCATGGTATGCTATATTAGATTGCATGAGACATGATTGGCTTATGAGCCTTACACTTGTAGATACTAAACACCTATTAGGTATGAGTCGACAGATTCCTTCAGCCACTAGAAGAGGAAACTGGATGAGATGCAAGGGTTCCACTTGACTCCTTACACGGGATGTGAGACATAGGGGCATTAGGTCCTGCAACAGTAGGATTAGACAGAGGATGGGTGGGAGGATTTTTACTACCTCGGGTTTGCATAGACCGACTGCTACTTGATTGGATGGATGACCTACATGATTTCTTGGTACATGCCATCGTGAGTACTGAGATAGTTTGTTTTTTTATAGGATGTATTTCCTGACGCATTTCCTCATCCTTTAGGTACATGGGAGGTTAACATCCTATGGGGACTAGAGTAGGTTTGAGGTGTGCAAGAGCATCCTGGCTAGGTATGTTGGCATTGCCATGTCAGTAGGGATAAGACTTGGTTTAGGATGCAAGAGTCACTCCTACATATACATAGTGGTGGATTGTCCATAGGTCGATCAGTTCAACCATACCAGGTGTCATACAGGAAGATGAGCAGCCAATAGGAGGTCAAGATAGTGTTGGGGTGGATGGGGATGATGGAAGAGATGATGGAGAAGAGAATGGGGTAGATGGAGGAGGAGGGAGATGAGGAGGCTAGAGAGGATAGTCGAGGGTGGCAGTAGACAGATGATGAGGACAGGTGCAGATTCCTAAAGATAGAGTCCCACCAGTTATTTTCATATAGGTACAAGCACAAGTACCACCAGTACCACTATAGGTACAAGGATAGGGGCCACAGGGGCCACCACCAGGAAATATAGCATAGGATATGCATGAAATAATGATTTCATAGAGAGACAACCTACAGATAGAGGTGGGGAGGTTACAAGGACTTTTGGCTACAACCCAGGCATTAGAGGATAGTTTACAAATAGAGTTGGCCAGGGTTCAGGGATTGTTGACAGGGGAGAGAGCACGTGCACACAGTGCACAAGGTGCTCTAGATACTTTACAGGACCGAGTGGATTCTAGAGAGTTCATGGTGATTGAGACCCATACATGGGTCATAGTAGGGCAGTGGAGGATAGCACAGATGCAGCAGAAGATGGATGCTTTGAGATTAGAGATGCAGTGGATGATACTGGAGAGGGATACTTACCAACGCAGAGAACAGGAGTATAGGGGTTAGTGAGATGTCATTGTACAAGCTACAACTGGACCTGGAGTGATGCAGGTGGTACAAGAGGTCTTTGCTACATAGAGATGAGAGACCTGAGTGGTCCATGAGATGAAGTACTATCATTTTGTATTATGAGGTCGTCCATGAGGATTAGAGGGATATAGTATATCATGAGCGATCAAACACACACACTAAAAGTGGGGGTCCTTGATAGGCCTTTGTAGGGATGAGACCTCCCAGGGACAAAGGGGGCAATGGTACAGGTGGGGCAGGGACATCTACATAACCAACCTCATGATCCATATCAGTTATTTTTGACACACATGCAACTTTTGCAAGTTTTGGGATGCACAATGAGAATTTTTATGCATATGTTATATATGTATAGATGGACAATGTTATATTTACAAAATTTGGATACTTTATTATTTCGTGATGATATATATACAAACACAATTTTGATGGTCCTATGTGATGTGTGTTTTTTAATTCCTATATGTATATGATGGTTTTATGACTAACGTGTGTGATGCAGGATGCATGTGATTATATACAACGTAAGGATTTATGATGTATATATGATGCATGGATATGCACATGTGATGATTTATTATGTTTATAAGTGGATAATTCTTATTTGTGATTTATAGATGTGATAAATTTATTTATGTGATGTATGCATATGATGTGTCCAAATGGAAATGGGTTTGTAATGATTAATGCAATATGATGTAAAATGTAATATAATGATTAATGCTATGGATGATAAATGGATAATGAACCTAAAATGCATCTAAATGAATATTATTATGTTATTACATGACATCCAATTTGAAGTCAATACTTAAACTCATTATCAACATAATAACATAATGAATAACCTAAGTGAATGCAGCTAATGAGGACTCAAATTAGGATAGTGTTTTTGTGTGTATTAACCATAATCGATAGGATCATTTAGCTAGCTTTAAGAGGAAGGGAATAAACAAGAATCTAGCCAGGAGTAAAATGCAATATGAACCTAACTAAAAATGCATCCTATCTACTTGATTTTCAAGTGGGATTATATTGTGTTTATGTTAGAGAGAACACCCTAATTTAATTGTGCAAGAGGAGGTATGCACTATGTGTTAGAAAACACAAGTGACGTTGTTCCTTTGCATGGACTAGAATCTCAGACAAATAGATAGATTGAGGAAAATAAATGTAGGATTTTAGTTATAATGATACCAATGCGATTACACTCATGGGGAGATTTAGCACACCCAAATATTGTTTAGGGATTTGGTGGCACATGTATGAGTCCTTCCCCCAAAGAGGCATGCATAATCATAATTGTGTATCAAAAAAAAATGTTATAAACTATCACAAATAGATCACACCACAAATGATGTGTATTCCAATAGACACCATTCAAGATATACCGAGATTTTAAAGATCAAGGCAATCATGAGGAGGGTATATTGAAACCAAAAAGATGAAATTAAAAAAAAAGTATCATGACCAAGAAGTCAGTCACTCCAAAGGTCTTTCCATGAATAGGGTTGTGTGATGCAGGATTGATAAGTCAACACTGGAAGGATACATTCTAACAAGAAAAGATTGATTAATATTGAAATGGAAATTCGCTGGAAATAGCTTGTGAAAGGAATAATAGCTAAGAAATTCAATCTTAAAGTTGATTTGTGAAAATTATTTTGCGATCACTGTGTCTGGGAAAAAGCTTAGTGTCATGGGGTTAAGCTCAGCATGCGGTAATTTTGAGGAAAATTTTTAGTGCGAAGGCGAAGACTCGATGAGAAGTGAATTGAGACTACGTAAGAAACTTGCACCGATATAGGCATTGTGAGAGTTTATTATGGAAAATTGATGGATAGTGTAGGATGGTCCAAATAGATGATGGATCTAACTACACTTGGTTCCTTAAATAGGTTTTTACCATGGTACTTATCCATTTTTGCCACCGAAGTGGTTTTCACATATGGGTGGACTTACTTCTCTTTAGTTTTTTTAACTTTTTTTATTTTTTTATTTTGTTTGATATATTATCAAGGTGTCTGTTTGCCAAGTTTTCACCAGGATAACAAGTTTTTTGAGGACTTTTTCTTCTTTTTAGATTTTTTTAGGATAATTTTATATTATTTTTGGATTTTTGAGGCTTTTGGGATTTTTTGGATTTTTGCTAACTTTTCTGTTGTACAAAAGAAGTTGTTGATGGGCTATGCATAGAAGTGCTTGAGATGGATTTTTTTTATAGGATCTCCCTCTAGTGTTGCAATCTGATAGGCTTTCGACCCAAATTTAGCTATAACCACAAAAGGTCCCAACCAGTTAGACTTGAACTTTCCTTTCTTTTCATAGTTCTAGAGATTCTTCATGTTGTGTTGTAGGACAAGATCACTGACTTCAAACTCACAGGGTTTGATCTTCTTGTTATAGTTTAAGTGCAGGAAATTATGATACACATGGAGATGGTTTAGGGAATTGAGGCATCTCTCATCAAGGAGTTCAAGCTCTTGAAAGTGAGCAACTCTGTATTCTTCTTCAGACATCAGATTATTCAGGGAGATTCTGAGGGAGGGAGCTCAATTTTGAATGGAAGGATGGCCTCAATAAAATAAACAAGGGAAAATGGAGTGGCTCCAATGAAAGTACAAATGGAAGTGTGATAGGCCCAAAGGGTGGGATTCAAGAGAAGGTTCCAGTCACAACCAGCATCATCGACTATTTTATTAAGGATTCAAGATGGTTTTGTTTGTAGCCTTTGCTTGGTCGTTACCTTGTGGGAAGTACTTGGAGGAACAATGTTGGTTAATGCAAAAATTCTTACATAGCTATGTGACATCTTTTTTCTTGAAAGGGGTCCCATTATCTATGATAATATCTTAAGGGATGCCATAGCAATAGATAAGGTACTTAAAAATAAACTTTGATATCTATTTTCCTGTGGTGTAAGTAAGAGGGATGGCTTCAAACCATTTGGTAAAGTACACTGTGGAAGCAAGGATTTCATATTTGTGGGAATTAGAAGAATTTGGAAATATCTGACCAACAAGGTCAAGTCCCCAATGAGAAAAAGGCCAAGGTGTGATGGAAGGTTGAAGGAATAGGGAGGGAGCGTGTATCAAATTGTCATGTTGTTGACAAGGTCTACACTTCTTCACATAGTGATAGGCATCCTGCTCCATAGTAGGCCAATAGTATCTAGTGCGTAACATTTTCTTGGCCAAAGTGAGCCCACTAGAATGTGCCCCATAGATCCCTTGATGTACCTCCTCTAAGGATGTTTGCGCTTCTTCTAAATTTAGACTCCTGAGAAGAGTTTTGTCGAAGTGTTTCCAAAATAGGGTATCACCAAGGATTGTGTAACATGAGGTTCAGTGGATGAAGGTTTTACGTTGATTTGGGTGAGGGTAAGAGGGATAGTTTCATCCTTAAGGTAGGAATAAATTTATCGGTACCAGGGAGAACTAGGATCAGAAATTTTACATACCATTTCAGTCTTTGGTTGGTCATAGGCAAGGACCATAAGATTATCTATGATAAACTCGCACTACAAACTATGTTCAGGCATGGATATCAAAGACCCAATAGTTTCCATAGCATCGACTACTTTGTTTTTCATTCTTTGGATCTACTGGAAGATAATTTTTGTAAAATTTTGTTTTAAATATTCAACCATGTGATGGTAGGGGAGTAATTTTTTATATTTTGTTTGATATTCATCAAGGAACTGCTTGATCACCAACTGAGAGTCACCAAGAAATAGTAAACTAAAGATTTTCCACTAGATGACTTGGAAAAGTTCTATCACCAAGGCTTCATATTCTACAATATTGTTTATGCACATAAATTTTAGTTTATAAGATTTATGGATGAGATCCCCTTAGGGTGTGACAAAGAGAATACCTGCCCCAATCCTTTTTGTGTAAAATATCCAGCAAAATAAAGCTTCCATGGGATACTTAGGGTAATGGTGAGAAATGATTCATCTAAAAAATTTTAATGATTGGATGATCTCCTTGAATAGGTGCTTCAGCTAACTGATCTGAAATCACTTGGCCCTTAATAGATTTTTGATCCACATAGACAATGTCAAATTCACTCATAATCATGACCCATTTAGTAGTTCATCCAGTAAGAGCATCTTTAGAAAACATATATTTGAGTGAATCAATTTTTGCAATAAGTTGTATCTTATGATTAAGCATGTAGTGGCATAGCTTCTATTTATAGAATACAATGGCCAAACAATTTTTTTCATTAGGTGATTAATTCTGTTCATAACCCACTAGTGTTCTATTGAGATAATAGATTGTTCGCTCTTTTCCATTTTCATCTAACTGTGCTAAGAGAGTACCTAGTGCAACTTCATTAGCTGATATGTACAAAATTAGAGGTTAGCCTAAGACATGCAGAACCAACACTGGAGGGTTATCTGGATATCCTTTCTACCATTCAAACACCTTTTGACATAGAAAATCCCATTGGAACTTGATATTTTGTGTAATAGGTGAGAAAAGTGATGCACTTTATCAGCCAACTATGACATGAATCTTCTGATAGATTTAAGTTTTCCTTTTAGACTACACAACTATTTTAATGTCTTTGGAGGTTGCATTTCTAAAATAGCCTTGAATTTCTTTGGATCAACTTCTATGCCTCTTTAGGACACAATATAGCCTAACAATTTTGTAGATTGAACTCCAAAGACACATTTCTTGGGATTAAGACAAAGCTTATACTTCTCTAAACTTTCAAAGATTATTGTGAGGATGGAAATATGTGAGTCTCGTGTCTTTTATTTTCCTAGAAGCTCATCCACATAATATTCCATAATAACATGTAGGAGATCATAAAAGATTGTGGTCATGTCTCACTGATAGGTTGCTACTGCATTTTTAAGACCAAAGGGCATGACCTGATAAAAGAACATACCCAAAGGAGTTGTCAATTCAGTCTTTTGTGTTATCTTTGAGTGTTATTCTAATCTAATTATACCCAGAAAATCCATCCATGAGGGACATCATCTCATGTCCAACAGTCAAATCCACTATAATGTCAATATTTGATAGTGGAAAATCATCCTTAGGACATGCTAAGTTCAAATCTCTAAAGTTTGTACAAATACAGATGCTCCTAGTAGGTTAACCTATTGGTACAATCTTAGAGACCCATTCAGGATAATCAATCAATCGAATGATCTCGGCATCAAGCACTTTTTGAAGCTCAACTTTGACTAACAAAGAAACTTGTGGATATATCTTGCTTAATTTTTGCTTATCACCTTTGGATCAAGTGCAAGATGATGTATGACTAAATCTATATCCAATCTGGCCATGTATTTGTAAGTCTAGGCAACATTTATTTGTTTCTTCTTAAGGAATTCAGTCATAGCTTTATGTTCTTGATCATTAAGTGATGTTGCAATATATGTGACTTTTGGATCTTCTTATGTACCAAGGTTGACTACTATATTTGTGTCTTATATTAGGATGGAGGATTTTCTAGATGTAAAGATATGAATGGAAGGTCAAATTCTCTCTCCTCTAGTCCCTTGAAAAGGTTTTCACTAGAGGACATGTCCTTTATTTTATCTTTTATTCATTCGAAGGTGCCTATGAGAGATTTTCACCAGGGGGTGTTTTATTGTCTTTTTTATTTTTATTTTTAATTTTGTGATTAAGAGTGTTTATCTAGATAATGAAGTAGGCTTTCTCATTATAGTGGATCAGATGCTCACATTATCAGAGATCTTTAGGTCTAAAGAGTGCTAACACTACCTCGTCTGAATCACATATGTCTAAGGATGGTAGTGAATCTTGTTGATCTCAATCAATTAGTTCAGGGTTTTTGAAGGGAAGGCTAGGAGATGAAAGGTTGACTTCTGTGATGGTAAGGACATGGGTAGAGTCATCAAGTTCATATTTAATGTATTGGAAAGGTACTTCAAAGAACTCTTCTTTGGTGTATGAGTCAGATTCAACTAAACAATAATCCTTAGCGAAGCTAGTCTTAGGTTATAAGGAACCCAATCCTTTGCCACATGGATAACATTTTGTTGTAATGAGGGTCCTCCTTCCTATTTATTTTTCTCCAAGACCTGTACCATGATAGCCTGGGCTTTCAACAATGGGAGTGGCCTTTAAATACTTGTTTTTTGGAAAGGTTACTGGCTTCTCTTCTTATTCCTCCTAAAGCCAATGTAGGACATTAGATTCAATGTTCTCATCTGATAAGGATCCCTAGTGTTCAAAAGTATTCTTTTTTCATTTCATGATGTCATTTCCTCCTAAAGGATTTAGTTGTGACAATTTTTCATAATATTTTGGAGATAAGGGGAGTTGTCAGCACATATCACTTTCAAACTTATATTCCCCGATGCCTTGATCTGTGAATGTTGTTTTCTTCTCAGACTCAGGAATCTTTTCTTCAATGACCTTTTCTTTTCCTTTGGACTGATCTGAGGAGATTTTGGATGTCCCTTTAGCACTCTTAGAGAAATATTGTTGAATTATAGGTGGGACAAGTTTCTCTTTTTCAATAGGTCGAGAAAATTAATTCAAAGGACAATAATTTGACCTTCTACCCTCCAAAATTTCACAATACTAAAAGGGTTTAGGATCTCCAAGAATAGTTATTTCTCTGCCATGATGTGGGAACTTTAGACATTGATGATATGTAGAGGGTACACCTTTCATAGCGTGTATCCATTGTCATCCCAAAAAGATATTATATGGTAGATCAAGGTCAAGCACATGAAAAAATATTTCAATCAGGGTTGGGCCCACTTGCAGAGGGAGTGTTATCAAACCTTTTCTCTCTCATTTTGTATCATCATAAGCCTTTATTGTGATTATTTTATTTACATCAATAAGGTCTTCAGAAAGACCAATATTTTGGATCATTTATAATGTACATAAATTGAGACCATATCCACCATCTATAAGGACACATTTGATTTTAGAGGAATGAATTTTGGCTTCGATATGGAGGGATTTATTATGATGGAGGTCTAGGCCACAAAAATATTTTTCATTAAAGACCAAATTATCTTGTGCAGCTAAATTTTTTTATCATAGCTTAGAACTGGGAAGCATTAATGTTTTTAGGAATACGAGACTCATTACGGGAATTTTCAAGAACTTATTTGTGGATGGGAGATGTGTGAGGAAGCTCAAGGATAGATATCTATGCTGGTGTCTCTCCTAATTGGGCCAATAAATAATAGCATGAATTGGGTTGAGTAGAAGTGGATGGTGTGGCTGGTGGATTTACAGAAGTTGATGGATTGTTAGCAGCCTAGACAATAACTCTTGGTCTTTGGGTGGTAGCATTGCAAGTTGAGCCTTTGAGTGTTAGAGTGTTCACATGGTTTTTAGATTCTTCAATATACCCACCGAGTTCATCAAAACCAAATATGTCATTCTCTTCTAAACTCCCACATGTTGGACCATTTCCTATGATGGTGTTTGTGGAATAGTCATATGGAATAACATTGTTTTGATTATGTTTAGGAAACGGTTCATTGTAGACTTTCAATTTTGCATTTGATGATGATGGATTTTTTCCTTCAACCTCAATTTTTCCATCATGTATAAGGTCTTGGACAAAGTGTCTCAATATCATGCACTTCTTGGTATTATGTCCCTTGATGCGATGATAATCATAGTATTCATTATCTTTATACCAATCAGGCTTGGGTTGATTCTCATCAAATGATCGAGTATTAGGATATACCATCATTCCTTGATCCACTAGTCATCAAAAGACCACATCCAGTGATTCTGTGAGAGAAGTGAATTATCAGCACTATCTGGTATTGTTGTTATCATTTTTCTTACCATTGTTGTTATTGTTATTGTTGTGAGGAAATAAATAGGACTGATTGTGAGGTTGTTGTTGAGATTTCTATTGTGATGATTTGCTTTGATTGTTGTTTTTATTATGATTCTTGTGATTATTTTGATTGCTCTGATTAGATTCCTAGACATTTTGGACGTGTTTGGTATATCTTACTCCATCATTAACAACTCCTTTGTTCTTACTCCAAAATTTTGGTTTGCCATCGTTAGAGGAAGGGGTATAGTGTTTAATGGCACCATTTTGCAAAATTTCATCTTCAATACTTTTCTCCTTTTTAAAAAGAGACTTAAAAGTGTTTGGAGAAGCCATTTTCACTTGGAATGAAATTTTGGATAGCAAATTTTTAGTAAATATGTTGATCAAATGATTATCGGTTATCTTCCAAGGCATGCAATTTTAAATGTGTCTCCATCTTTGTAAAAAGTTGGGAAAGGTTTCTCCATTCTTTTTCTTGGTGTTACAGAGGTCACTCAACAATACTTGATGTTCAATATTTTAATAATATTGTCCAACGAATTTCTCTGCAAGATTGGAGAATGTAGATATGGATCCATGAGGAAGGGCCATGAACCACTCCAAAGTAGAACCACCAAGACTCCTAGTAAAGAGTCTCTTCAAGTAATTCTCATTGTAGGCGAACTCTTGGCATGCAATATAGAATTCTTTGAGATGTTGGAGTGGACATGTTTCCCCTTTGTATTTCTCAAACTTAGGGATCTCAAAATTTGGAGGAAATGGTTGCATGGTTATTGATTTGTCAAATGGATAAGGACATATATCTTGAAAGGAGAATTATTTCTTTCCTCTGTTTTGTAGACTATGAACAAGATTTTTGAGATCATTGAATTTTTGGGCTAGATTGAGAGCATTGGGAAGCATGAACTGCAGTCCAAAATATTGTCCACCTCCTAATTGCAAGGCCAAACAACCTTTCAATGTCATTATGACCTGTAGGAGGATATGTATAATGATAAGCTCAGGATGTTTGTTGAGTGGACGTCTTCATTGCGGTTGACAAAAATGTGAATTGTGATGATGAAACTGGATGTGTAGATAAGGGGATAGAAGTATGTATTAGAGTAATAATTAGTTTGCATATTAATTAAATCATGTTGATTTAATTAGTTAAGTTATTTTATTACTCTTTAGTGCTTAAGCTTTCTCTTAGGTGCATTAATAATTAATTCTTTTATTAATTATTAATGTGCAACCTAACTTTTTTAGTCTTTAGGGTTTTGTTCACCTTTATAGGTTGAACCTTGTAATTCTTTTTTCATAAATTAGAATACAATTTTTTCTCTCACATTTTGGAGTAATTCCGAGTTCTGCTTTTTTCCTCCTTTCTACTTCTCTCCTGTGATAGGTTATTTGCATGTAGGTGTTCTTTGGGTTCTATAGATTTGTATTTCTCAAATCCTACATGGTATCAGAGATGTACTGCTGCTGCCTATTTTGGTGTTTTCTGAAGCATAGATTTGAAGGTGAAAATCTCAACTTTTTAAGGGTTTTGTCCTCAATCTGAAGGTGAAGAGTTTTTTGGTACATTTTGGGTGCAAACAGACCTCACCATCACACTTAGAAGGCCTGAGAAACTATATTTTTATATAAATTTTTTCCATTTTGGCTACAGTGGCCTCTAGCACATTTTTCTCTCTCTCTCCAAGGCCATATGACACAATTTTCAAGAAAAAAAATTAAAAAAATCACAAAAGGTGCTTTAAAATTGTGCAAGTAGTGTGCAGCGGCTGCACCGCCACTACACAGCCATCGCGTGGCCTGCATGCCACCAGCACCCAGCCCACACTAGTGGTGCACGAGCCACATGATGGCTATGTGTAGTGGTTGTACCACCACCACGCAGCCACTGCATGGCCCGCGCGCCACCAACGCCCAACCCACACCCAGCCTTAGCCAGCGTGCCACCTGCGCCCAACCCCTACGCTGCCCGACTTCTACCGAAGCACCACCTCCACTGCCAGAGTGCTCCCCATTGCCATTACAGAGTGTTGATGTCACCCCTACATAGGTTATGTCATTTCCCAGTAGGGTGATGTCAGCCCTTTTCTGGCAATTGTTTAAATTTTCTTGCAGAAACCTTCTTTTTTGCGACCGAATTTTTTTGCCAGTGATGATGTTATGCTGATGTCACCGATAGGATGGTGACAGTCAGACGATCATCAATTTACTTTTCAATGCCTGGATATGGTCATTTAGATGTCAAATTTTTTCCAGTGACTGTGATTTTTCAGTGAGTTGCTCTTTTTGCCCTCCTGTCAGTCTTTTGGCCGTAACTTGAGCGTACGGTATCATTTTTCAAAAAAAAAGATATAGATAGAAAGATCTTTCCAAGCCAAAGACCACCATGTGGGTTTGAGTTTCAAATTTGGCCATTTAATTACCTAGTTTCAATGCCAAAGTAGAAGCTTCAGTTTCTCTCCTCACTGCATCAGGTCACCAGGTTTTCTTCTTGCTTTTTGTGCTCTCTAAGTTATTTTTTGGTGTACGGGGGATAGTATACTACATTGTGGGGGGGGGGTGCATTTTCCTTTCTATCATTTACTTTAGAAAGACCCTTCTACTTCCATATTCTTTCTCTTAATGTCAGACCCTTTAGTTGACCAGTCAACACCGCATAACTACCATACCTAGAAAAGGCACATGACCAGATTACTCATGTCATGGGGCTTATGGTCTTGTATGGATGAGAACCAACCTATTTCTTAGCTTTCTTTTGAGATTTTTTAGCACAGGAACAAGATGGATGAAGCCATGGGCTTAATTGCACTACATATCTCTATCAGTCTCCTATTTCATTTGGAGAATTTGCACACTCCTCGAGCCATCTAGGGAAGTTTGTAGCTTTGTTTGGCACAGTGAATGAGTTTTGTTGACTATAGCTTGATGTAGAGTTGACATCATTGTCTCCTGATATTTTTCCCACCATTGAGGACTTCTTGATGAAGTTCAATGCTCTCCATTCACTTTTATAGGGATGTGGGAAGACAAAATTAGATAATGAGTGTATCTTCCTGATACTCTCAAAGCTTCAAGGATAGTTCCAGATCTTCTCCTCCACTTTCTATTCCACTATGGATGCTTTGGGTCCTAGGCACATTATGCCTTCCTTTGTGGTCTTTTGTGATCGATTGACTCGAGAGAAATCAAAGATTCAATACTTGAAGGATACTTCTGGCTCTATGAGCCATGCTTTGGTTTCTCATCCATCTTCATGGAAACTGGAGCAGAAACAAGTATCACCAACCATAGAGTTTTTGAAGGATTCTCCTTTTTAGCATTCCTCTGGCTGACCTCCTCCAAACAATGGGAAATAAAAGACCAAAAACCTAAGTGTACTTATTGTAATAAGCCCAATCATGATGAATCTCAGTGCTTTTAGAAGAAGGTAGATGGATATGCCCAACAGATTTCTGATTTGACAGCTCTTCTTCACAAGAGAAAGATTGATATTCCCTCCTCCTCTTCTCAGTGGTCTTCTCCATCATCTTCTCAGGAAGATGGGTCAGACAATGGAAAGGGTCATGCATTATGTGAATCTTCTATTTCTCCCTCTTCTAGATGGCTACTAAATCCAGGTGCTTCACACCATATGGCATCTTCTCAGGGTTTATTCTCATCTTTTGAGGCTTCACCTACCCCACACATTTTGATGGGGAATAACATTATTATGACTGTATGTGGGAAGGGTTTTATTGACATTCATGATAGTAAATTCCATGATGTAATCTATGTTCCATCCTTGTCCTCTAACCTTCTCTCTATCTATCAGATTACTCACAGTGGGACAGGGAAGACAATTGAGTTCACTCCAGATTCAGTTCATATTAGAGATAGTGCGACATGCAATATTGTTGCCATAGGGACAGTTGATCATGCTACCCTCTTATACTCCTTCTCTCATTTTGGTCCACCATCTTCATTATCAAATAATATCTCTCCTACTTCACGAGTTCCTATTGAGGAGAAGTTAGGTCACCTGAACTTATGTGTTATTCCTAAGATCAGTGTTGTGGCTTCTACACCTCCTCCTCCTCTTGTTGAGTTTGCATCTGTTCAACATGATTCCTATTCAGCAGTACCTATTATGGTTGCTCCCTGCATCGAGACACCTACTCCAGTTGTTGAGGGCATATCTGAGGACATTCTTATCCTCCCAGATGACAGATTCAGCCCATCTATTGGCCCACCTTCATTGGAGATTCCATTATAGGAGTCTCATGCATTCTCCTTTGAGCATCAGTTAAGCCTTCCATTTTCACCTCTGATTCAGGGGTTTCCTTGTTGTTCTGTCCCTTTGTTTCTTTCGCATTGGAGTTCCATTGGTTCTATCATTTCTATAATGCCCTGCCAGGGAACCCAGGAGAACTAACCCTAAACAAGACACTAAGTGTATGGAATAATTTTTGTTTTTAAATGTTTACAAACAATAATGATAACAATGCGGAAGCAATACAATGATGTACATGACATACATGAAATACAACTCAACATACATAACATTTATTGAGGGTTCCTTGACGTAGATTTCCTTAAACTTAATAATCTACGAATAACAATAATAAAGAACTAACGTAAAGGTTACATAATATGAATCTAATAACATACATCTCATAATAAAGATTGCATATACATCTGATACCAAAGGTATACTACCTAATCAACATCCACTGCACAAGTCGTAGGGTATGTAATAATACATAAACTAACAATACAATGCATCCTCCAAAGGATGATAACCCATATCTACATATGGTACAATACACAACTCAAGTAACTGAACAAGTCTCCAAAAGACTAGGAAGATGAAACTGCAATAAGGAACATCCAAGCATGAAGAAGAATCTGTCAGAATCTCAATGGTAATAAGAATCACTACCACCCGACCATGTGGAACCAAAGGTCCACTCCCACCATGTTGAGGAGATAGTAAGAGGCCCATCACACGGGGTAAACAACAAGAATGCAAACAAGGTACACATGACCTCATACTCCAATGCAAATGAAGCTCCTAGAAGCACTCTAAACCATAACAAGGAATACTAAACAACACCAGAGGTAACTGACACATGTAGGATAACCTAAGCTATATATAGGAAGGTGTCATCATGTACGTCTAACCCTTGAGTTAAGTCCTGACAATCCCTTAATGGATTCTGGCACCCAAGTGACCATACACGACATTAATGACCTTTCAAATAGACAAGATCACTAATGAAGCCTAAACCCACACCTCGAAAGGGGGAAAGCATCATCTCATCCTCCATATTAGCCTATACTAGCACTCAAGCATGGGTGAGGCATTAATCTTATTAGTTTAATACTAGGTCAGCCTAATTAGATTAATTATGTTATCACTTGTTACCACTACTTACAATAAGCAAATCGTAACAGCCACTTGTGGGCTCTGGTACTTATTGCAAGCCACCTCCTATCATACAACTAGGTAACCTACCCTAGGTTCACAAAAAGCATCATAAAGGATAAATCATAATACAAATTGCATCATGTACATTCAGGTGCACATAGGTTCTCAATAACCCTAAAATATCCACAGTGTCCTCACAAGACCAAACATTACATCATAACTGAATTAGGTTGGGTTTAGGAAATTAGGACTATGACATCATCAAAAACCATAAACTGACCTTGCATAAAGCACAATGTAGAAAGTACAATCCTGAAACCTCTAGATTTAGGTCATAAGGGTTATCTAGCCCAACAGATACCCGAAAGCATGATAACATAGAAGAACATACAACTCATTTAAACACGCACCCAAAACACAACATAGTATAATCAAATCATATTCAGAATGTATTAAATTAGATACAATGTTTAACGTAGGAATAAACAAATTTATAATTCCTAATCATGCAAATTCATTTATTCAGTTTAAAATTACTATCGAGAAATAATTAAATATTCTACATTTGGTAAAACGTTAACATTTCCTATAGATCTATTTATAAAACAACTTCTAAATACATCAAAGAAATAATTACCAATTTCCAGTTATAATTACAAAATTATAAAACTTCCTACGTGTAATATAGCATTTATTAAAATTTGTCCAATAATGACACTATTATTATCTAATTTACACTGTCAAACCTTGTTGACTAATAATGGTTAATTTATAAATAATACAAACCCTCATCTATTTATAAATCAACGATATTGTTAATTACTAAATAATCATAAGGAATTAACAACATTTACAATTCAGAATAATCCCTATAAAAAAACAAAACACTACCATATGCTAAATCAAATAGTATAGATTAAAACTAAATACTATTTAATTACTACTCAAAACATATAAAAGAAAATTAAACGTATTTAAAATATAATTTAATATACATATATAAATATATATTAATAAAATTAATATATATATATACGTATATACCAAATATGTTAAATATCATTTAAATTAACAAAGGCATAATTTAATAATTTTAAACTAACTGAAATTAATTATACTAATTATAAACTAATTAAAATTTAAACATAAAAAAATTTAAAACTTTATTTATAAACTAAATTTAAAATCGAATTAAGTAAAATCACATTAAAAAAAAACCTTTTTGAAAAAAAACCGCATATAATAAATTATAGGGGGGTCCCTGTGGCCCCCACCCCAGTTACAACACCCGTCGGCCCCCTTATATAAAGGAGGTCTTAGTCCCACTGATGGCCGGCTCCGACTGCCGTGCTGGTAGCCTCAGCTGTCGTGCCGACAGTCTCGGCTGCTACACCGATCGGCCCACCATGCATAGGGGAGGGATGCAGTGGCCCCCGCCACCCACTCTCAAACAATAATTTTTTTTTTCATTTAAATTTTTTTTTGTTTAAAACAAACTTTTATACCATGCAAAATTTAATATATTTTTTTTTATAATAATAATAATTTCCGAAAACGGAAATATGATTGATTTTATTTATTGTTTTTGGTTTTCCTTTTTTTTTTTGTCTTTTACTGGTGAAGTTTTTTCACCACTGTATTTTTTTTAAACTCTATATATTTTTTTGACAAAGAGCATTTTTTTTTTCAATAAATTTAATTTTCCAAAGGATATTTTCAAGGGAGAATATTTTTTTGGTATCAGAGCCCACGTTTCTACACTGGGAGCTCTGGGAAATATGTATGCCCATTAGTTGTCTTTTGATTTTAAAACTTGAAACAAACATAGACATAAAAACTTTGATGTATTTAAAACCATCGCTTTAAGATTATTTGATTTCTTTTGATGTTATTGGTTTGATGTTGGTATGTCTCACAGAGTGTATGTAGCATTTGATCATCCTCCACCTGTGTATCATGCTCTTGTGAGTGGGGCTGCGAGTAGAGGTCCTGCAACTAATTTTCGGATTCTTGCAGTGGGTAATGATCCTCAGTGTTTGAATCAGAGACCTGGGAAGGGTCCTATGGGACCCACACTTTGAGTCTTTTAGGACTTGGATTAGATGTTCTATGATGAGAGGTTGATTTCTCTATCTTTGTTTTAGGCTTCCAGGAGTAAGCCTAGTCTTAGGGGAGAAGGATGTAATACCCACCTCTTAGTTTTCTTTTCAGTTTTGGATGCCGAACTCTTTTAGTCATTTTTATGTATGTGTGGTTATCTCAGTTGATCTTGAGGATATTTATGTATTACATTTTAGTATTTTATTGATCCATTATTATCATGTTGTATCTTCTCAGTGTATGTGCTTTAAGGTTATTTAATGATGTTTATGTATATGTTAGGATTTCATTTTGATTATGGTTTTCTGACAATAATGACCTTAAATGTATATGCACATGGATCATTGTATGTTTTATGTTACTGTTTGACGTTCTTGGTATGGTATGAGATAGATTCTTAGTTACTTGCTTCGGCGAGATCCACACGATAACCTAGTCTCAACCATTGTTTGTCATATGATATATGCATGTATGTTCGTCTTTGTGATGACAGGTTTGTAGGTACCGGGCTACATCTTCCCTGAATTGATAGGAGTGAGCGTGCCCTATCGCAATAATCTCAATGGTAAGAGAGGGGAGATAGTTTTCAGGTCCAAATCCTATCCTAAACCTAATTGCCCTAGTTAGTGGACAAGTATATGTATTGGCTAGTTGACAGGAATTCGTGTAGTTGACAGGAATTCGTGTATCCCTTTCCTTGAGCATGCTTGATTTTGCTTGTGTTCGATTTCAGGTGCTTGATGTGATTATGTGGGTGCTATATCATGTTATTTATTTAATTAAATGTTATTGCAATTAATTATTAAATATAGGGTATTTAATTAACTGAAAATTAAATTAAATACCTATGTTTAATTAAAAAGTTAATTAAAATGCAATTATTGAATATTAGTAAATTGAAAATTAGAGTAAATATGCTTTTATGCTTTATTAAATAATTAAATATTGAGTTGCATGGATAATTATGATTTAAATATTTAATTTATTTAATTTAATATTTTACTAATATCATGTGCAAGTTCATTAGTGAATTTAGAGTTTGAATTTAAAATGCAACTTGGGTTACTAAGTCAAAGTTGAGTTGTGCAAGTAATTAGATATTTTAATTAATACTTAAAGAATTACTTTCAATTTTGGAGTTGAGTTCTTTTATGAGTTAACTAGTGTGTTGTCATTAGGGTTTGCATAATTAGGGGAAATCGATCCTCTTTAGGGAGTTTCTTCTCTCATTTTGGGGATAACAAGTTTTTTGGGGAGCATTTGGAAGAAGCTTTGTGTGTTCTTGGTTTTGGAAGATCTGTGGATTCTTGTGGATGCATGTTGGAAAAAGTTTGTGTAGAATTCATGTTTGTGTGTGTGCTTGGAAGATCCAAGGTTTAATCATCTTCAAAGGCGAAATTCATTCCGTTCTTGCATTGGATCTAAGGTAGGGTTTGATACTTTTCGTGATTCAATTTTTGATTACATTGTGTCTTCTTTATGCTTAATTTGATTAAATTTTTTTAATTAGGAGTTATTGAATTCTTGTTTAAAAGGGTGTTCTTGAAACCCTAGTTTGCTTATTATTTTAGGAAATTGTTATTTAGCATAGTATTGTTATGCTAGCCAATTTTTGTTGAAAGATCCCTTCTAAAACTCCTAGAAAACGAAAAATCAATCTAGACTATAGTATAACTATATAGTGTAAAAAATAAATAAATTTAATGGTAGAAGAAAATCAATTTTGGTTGGGAAGAAATCAATTATTCTCAATGAAAGAACTCTCTGGTTTATATATATATATATATATAGAGAGAGAGAGAGAGAGAGAGAGAGAGAGAGAGAGAGAGAGAGAGAGAGAGAGAGAGAGAAAAAACACACGNAGAGAGAGAGAGAGAGAGAGAGAGAGAGAGAGAGAGAGAGAGAGAGAGGAAAAATTCACCAGCAAAAGGACAAAAAAGAAATGGAGAAAAAAAATAAAAGAATATAAAATAAAGAAAGAAATTGTTTTCATAAATTTCCGTTTCTGAAATAATTTAAAAAATAAAAAAATAAAAAAATTTACATGGTGCAAAGAATGTTGTTTTAAAATTTTAAAAAAATAAAATTTAAAATCAAGTTTGAAGGGAGGGGCCACCACCTCCCCAATCCCCAAGCGCTGGCTTCTAGCCATGCGCATGCTTTTAGCATGGGGTTTGTACTCCCTAAGGAGTAGGGGGAGGGGACCACGTGGGGTCTCACCTCCCCCACACAACCCCTTGCTCTTTCTTTTAAAAGGCTACCTAAGGTTTTAAGAGGCTTTTTAGGTAGTTTTTTTTAAAGCTTAGTTTATTTTCATAAAGTAGTTTTAAATATTATATTATATGTGTTTTAAATTTATTTTTTGTTTTTTGAATTTTTGTAGAATATTTTAATATATGTAATTTAGTTTTTATTTAATCAAGGTTAATATTGTTAATTTAGATTTTAACTAAATTAAAGATAATTTCATTTAATTTAATTTTTATATTATAAAGGTGATTATTAATTAATTTAAATTAATAATTAATTGGATTGAATTTTTAAATTGGTATTGATTTAGTTTTTTTAATTAAATGGAAATAAAGTTATTTTAATTTGGATGTCTGTATAATTAAAGATATTGTTTTTGCTAAAATACCGCATGTATTTCTACGAGCATTATAAGGGGGATTTATTTTGTCACTATTAGAAATTGACTATTGTTAATTGAATCCTATGGTGTTAAATAAGTTATTAGAGATATTATTGGACGATGAATATTAACGCTTATGTTGCACCTAGGAATTTTGTAATTTTATAATTATAACTGAAATTGGTAATTAGTCCGTAGATGTATTTATATGCTGATTTTATAAATAGATCTATAGGAAATGTTAACGTTTACCAATGTAGAATATTTAATTATTTCTGGATAGTAATTGTAATGGGTAAATGAATTTGCATAATTAGGGATTATAAATTTGTTTATCCCTACATTAACATTATATTTAATTTAATACATTCTAAATATGAATTAATGGTACTATGATGTGTTTTGGGTGCGTGTTTAAATGAATTGAATGTTCTTTTATGTTATCATGTTTTCGGGTATCTGTTAGGCTAGATGACCCTTAGGACATAATTCTAAAGGTTTCAGAATTGTACTTTCTGCATGGTATTTTATTGTGATGTCAGTTTGTGTTTTTATGATGATGTCATAGTCCTGATTTCCTAGACCCAACGTGGTTCAGTTTTGATGTATTGTTTGGTCTTGTGAGGGTACTGTGGATGTTTATGGTTATTGAGAACTTATGTGCACCTAAATGGGCAGGATGCGATTTGATTTATGATGTACCTTTATGATGCTCTTTTGTGAACCTAGGGTAGGTGACCTAGTTGTATAGTAGGAGGTGGCTTGCAATAAGTACCGGAGCCCACAAGTGGCTGCTAGGATTTTCTTATTGTAAGTATTGGTAACAAGTGATAACATAATGAATTAATTAGGATGCACTAGATTAAACTAATAAGATTAATGCCTCACCCATGCTTGAGCGCTAGTATAGGCTAAGATGGAGGATGAGATG
>MU224863.1:726783-744997 GCA_018584345.1 Thuja plicata | reverse complement strand
TCCCATCATGATTCAATCTTTCTCATTAGTTCACTTATCTAAAAATATATAATCAAAACAACCATCTGATCTAGGTCTAATCTATATCAAAATGAAATCCACACAATATAATTATCATCATAACATAGTATCGCGAGTCTCTGTCAGGATAATCAAAAAAAGTATATCAATGTATCAACACATAAAGTATCAAAGTGAAATCAAGCAGTCAGACTGTGATAGGTCAGGGTGAGGCCTCACACTTTGATACATTGTGGCTTGTTACATTGTGTCAAAGAATCTTTTGTTTTGTTCCTGCCCCACCTTGCCCCGACGCCAGTAGGTATATTTATTCCCCCTCAACAAATTAGAGTGAAAAGTCACGACAATTTGTTGATAATGCAAAATGATTGTTATGGCATCTGATAGTATGTGAAAATAGTTACAATTGCTCCTAATATTAGCTACGAAAGATTTCAGGGCCCTTAACTATAAAATAGGACTCCTTGAGGAATTCGGGTTTCTATTGATAACTTATAAATAGCTTGTAGGGCCTTTATTTGTCACATTTGTACCTTGGAGCTCTTGGTTCTATGGTAAGATTGACTTCTGATTTCCTTGTTTTTCTTTCTTGTTTTGAGTGATGGAAGGCCTTCCAAGAGTCATACACATGTCTGACCAAGTTCATACCTTCGTTCATTTGGAGGGCGTAGGCCATGCGGGGAGTTTCTTATCATGTGTGCATTTATTTCTTTTAATTAATTCTTTTAAATTCAATTGATTTTCTGTTGTAATGCCCAGTGGTCATGGAGTAGAAGAGTGGTAGCTCCTTCATAGTAGAAGAGGGTGGGACCTGAGATGTCACCCCCTTGTCATCTTGGTGGCAAGGGTGGGGGTGGTAGATCTTGACTTTTTATAGTTTTATATCACTGTGTACCTTTTTTGTAGAATTTTTGTATCGATTGTGTACTAATGTTGTACTAATTTTGTATCGATGATGTACTGATATTTAAAGACATTTATGTTGATCACCTTTATGTGAGACTTGCGACCGTCCATTGTACTTAGACATATGATATATGAGATGCTCTATTTATGACATGATTCTATATGATGTGCAGCTTATTTCTATATGCTTTGTATATGCTGATACAATTTATGAGATGTTTTACAGTTATATGCATTTGACGTGATTATTTAACATAGACTCTTAGATGTATGATATTTTCTTCCTATGATACTAACATATTTATGCAAGATGGCTCTTATGATGACTTCATATCTATATGATCTATTGATGATGTATGCATTTTTTTCTTTTCTTTTCTTTATGCAATAAATGAATGCAAACCTAAAATGTACCATATGCCTGAGTAAATGCGTGTGTTAGTTAGAAGAAAGTTAGTAATAGACTAGTTGTGATAGGAAGGGACCGAATGAAAGACATGAGTGATGAAACCAAGTTGCTGTCATGTTTTCTAATTTTATTCATCATTGTGCCTTATTATGAAAAGGAAGAGACTCAAATTCACCTAGATATTGACCATCTAGATACCGCTATAATCTTTGATAACCAAAATTAGATAAACTAGAAAGAAAGAGAACCAAATACACCTAGATATTGACCATCTAGATACCGCTATGATCTCTGATAACAATAAGTAAAATAACCAAGAAAGAAAACCAAATGCACCCAGATACTCACCATCTAGATACCGCTATGATTTTTTGATAACAAGAAGAAGATAACATATAAGGATTGTTCAATTATTTTCCAGGGGTTAGCTTAGATTATGGAATTGTATGGATTCCCGATGTGTGATAGCTCCTACCACATTTATCTTGAATCATCATTTCCCCAATATTAAATTGAAATAGTTCATTAACAACAATCAAAGAAAATAGGATCATGATCCATCACAAATACTCCCATCACTCAGTGGTATCCTTGAGTAGCATAAGAACATAATCGTGAAAGATAAACTGACAAAAGAATGACATGACTAACCTAGTCAATAGTTTTTTGTTCCTTGATTTGCTTGATTTTTGTGCTTGATTGTGTATGGTTTCAAGAATAGATGACTCATATAAGACCAATTTGTTTGGTTTTGAGTATATCCGTCACTGTGTAAGATAATTGATAGTTTGATTTGATGATTTATTGAATCATTAATTGTTGACACATTGGATTACTGATAAAGCTGAGTCATATGAATCCATTGCTGATTTGTGAAGCTCACAATTTTGACGTTTGATTGATTTTTTGATCATCATTCACCTGTTGATAATAGAGATGATTTATTGCTGAGATTTTGCAATATCCCATTTTTTCATGATTGATTTTTTAGGACATTTTTCTCTTTTTAAGATTTTTTTATGACTTTTTAAAAAAAATAGATTTTTTTAGGATTTTTAGAATCCCCCCTAGTCTAGTGAACCAATAAAAACCATGGATAAGCATGATGCTTCAAAGGGGATTGTGCTTCTAAAAATAAGATTGGGTACTCAATCTTGCATGTGGGGAGCACAAGATTTAATCTTTTGGATTTCATTGATGACGAAGTAGGATTTGAACACTTGGTGCCTGTTTACCAAGTTTTCACCAAGGTACCTGCCCAATAGTGCCTATTTTCCAGGTTTTCATTGAGAGAGCGATTTTTTTTTGCTCTTTACTTTTTTATTTTTTTTTATTTTCGCCAAGGTGCATGTTTGCCCGCTTTTCACAAAGGCAACCTTTTATATTTTTTGATTTTTTTGTATTTTATGGATTTTAGATATGTTCCCTTGACCTTGAGACCTCAAGCGTAGAACATTTTAAGGTGAATATTTTTTATATGACCAGGGAGTTGATCTCCATCTTGAGTTTCTAGTTCATATGCCCCACTATTTCATGATGTTATGATGAGGTAGGGTCCTAGCCAATTAGGCTCAAACTTTCTTGGTTTAACCCTTTCTGCTTGGTTCTTTTGATTCTTCATGAGGATGAGATTTCCTACCTCAAAGGTTTGTGGCCTGAATTTCTTGTGATAGTTTCTTCTAAGGCAATTCTGATAGCCTTGTAAGTGATTTAGCACATTTTTTCTTCTCTCATCCAATAGTTCCATTTCATTGAGTCTAGCTACTCTGTAATCTTCATTTGAAATGATGTTCTTTAGTGAGATTCTAAGGGATTGGATTTCAACTTTGAGGGGTAGGACCGCCTCTGATTCATATACTAGTGAGAGTGGAGTTTCTCCTGTAGGGTTCTCACACTAGTTTTGTATACCCATAGTGTGGGACTGAGATGCAAATTATGCCAGTCTCATCCAGATTAATTCATTATTTTCTTGAAGATATTCAACATGGTTTTTGTGAGTGGCTTTTGCTTGCCCATTCCCTTGGGGATAGTAGAATGAAGAGAAACCTTTATCAATCTCAAACTTGTCACAGAGATCTTCAACATCTTCATTTTGAAAAGGTGTATCATGATTTGTGAGTATGGGTTGAGGGTTTCCATATTGATAGATGATGATGTTTAGTATGAACATGGAGATTTGATTACCAGTGATGTATGTGAGAGGAATTGATTCCACCCATTTGGTAAAGTAATCTTTCACTACAATTTTGTACTTGTGACCATTAGAATATGTTGGTGTAATCTTTCCTACTAAGTCAAATCCCCATTTTGAAAATGAGCATGGTGAAGTGATGGGTTTGAGTTATTGATCTAGTACATGGATAAGATCTCCATGAATTTGACATTGTCGGCACCTTGGCACGTATTTGTTAGCATCTATCTCTACTATGGGCTAGGAGTATCCCATCCTGATGGTCATCTTTAATTATTGCCACCTATGTGGGCCCCACAAATTCCCTCATGTACCTTGTACAAGGATATTTTGGATTCCATGGAAGTGAGACATCATAAAAGCATTCCATCTAGAGTACTAGCGAGAAGGGTGTACCTATAGGCTTGTCAGATGAGGGATTTATTTTTGTTTCTTGACAGGTCAGGTGGTAGGGTAATATTTTGGAGGCAATTATATATGTCATGGTACCATAGGGACTCAGGACCAACAAGGATGCAAGTTGACTTTGTTATCAGAGCTTTATGTGCCGATATCATTAGTTGTTCTACCAGAATTTGAAATCTAGTTTTGTTACCTGACATGTCGATGAAGGATGCTATAGTAGCCATTGCATATGCTGCTTTGTTTTGGACCCTTGGAACCTGCTCAAATAAAATGAAATAAAAATAATCCCATAGCTTATCCATCAGCTCTCTATATGGGATCAATTTTCATCTTTTGTCATATACTCCTTGTTGACTTGACTGATGACTAATTGGGAATCACCATAGACCCTTAGGTTCTTTATCCTCCATTGTATAGTTGTCTTTAATCCGATGACCAAAGCTTCATACTTAAAAATGGTGTTCATCCATGAGAAGTTGAGTTAGAAAGAATTAGGAATCGCATCATTATGTGGAGTAATGATTAATACCCCTGCTCTTGCACAATGGTTTGTATATGACCCATCAAAGAATAATTTCCAGACCTCTACTGTCAATTTTACTATGAGGATCAATTCATCTGGAAAGTGAGACACTATAGGCTAATGATCTTGTATTGGTGCCTCTGCTAGTTGATCCACAATTACTTTCCCTTTGATAGCCTTTTGATCCATGTACTCTATGTAAAATTCACTTAAGACCATGAACCATTTGGCAAGTCAACCTGTTACTGCTACTTTACTCAACAACTACTTCAATGGATTTGTGTGTGCTATGAGCTTTATCTGATGACTCAACATGTAATGTCTTAACTTTTGGGAAGCAATGACAATTGCGAGACATGAATTTTCAATTATTGAATAATTTAGCTCATATCCCACCAGTGTTATGTTGATTTAGAAAATGGCTCTTTCCTTTCCTTGGTCATTGTGTTGTGCCAAGACAACACCTAGTGTTGACTCCATTGCTGAGATATTTAAGAGGAGTGGCTTGCCTGGAACAAGTGACACCAATATAGGGGAATTTAATAGATAATACTTGAAGGTTTGAAATTCCTGCTCTCATTGTTTTGTCCATATAAAGATCACATCTTTATGTGGTAGGTGTTGGAATGAGTGACACTTGTTTTCTAGTTGGGTGATAGATCTCTTGATAGATTACAATATTCCTTGTAGACCTCATAGTTGCCTCAGATTTGTTGGTGGTGGTATGTCAAGGATGGCCTTGACCTTTTGTGGGTCTACTTCGATTCCCATGTGTGATATAATGAATCCAAGGAGTTTTCTGGCAGTAACTCCAAATGCACACTTCTTTGGATTGAGTATGACCTTGTACTCTTGCATTCGATCAAATATCAAGCCCAAAAATTGTAAATGATTTTCCCTAAGCATTGATATGGCTAGTATGTCATCGACATAGTCTTCCATTATTATATGAATTAGATCATAAAATATTATGGTTAGTTCCCTTTGATAAGTTGCACCTACATTTTTTAGGCCAAATGGCATCACATTCCAGCAGTAAGTTCCCTAGGCACATGTAAATGTTGTCTTGTGTTGGTCCTCTGGCGTAATCTTGATTTTTTTATATCTAGAGAAACCATCCATTAGTGACAACATTTGGTGCCTGCTATCAGGTCAACTATCATTTCAATGTTTTGTAGAGGAAAACCATCCTTGGGACAAGCCTTGTTCAAATCTCTAAAATCTGTACATATACGGATTTGACCATTGTGTTTGGTTACTGGGACTAGATTAGATATTTAACCTGCATGTGGAATTGGTCTTATGAATCATGTATCTAGGATTTTCTGCAATTCTTCTTTAACAAGTAAAGCAATGTGTGAATGCATCTTTCTCAATCTTTGTTTAACCAGTTTTGCATTTGGCAACAACAGCAGATGATGTAGCACTAGTTTCAGATCCAAACCTGGCATGTCTACATAATACCATGTGAAGTTGATAGGTTGATTAAGGAAAAATTCCACTGATTGCATAAAAATGCAAGGTCAATTGAGGTAAATTTTCAATGATTACAGAAATAAAAGGCTTGATTGTGGTAAGATTTTTTCAATTGTGGTAAAATTATGTCAGTTATGGAAAAGTGCAACAATCTTGAAAAATGATAGCATTTTCAGAATCTATCTAATAAATTGAACTCTCTGGAACAATGATGTGATTCTGGAACAAATTTTGGTTGACACCCTAGACTTTGAACACGTTTGACTCATTTTGATAGTACGAGATGTAGGTTTTGTGTTTTGAGAACTGAGCACACAAGCAAGCACAATAGACATGGTGTTTTCAAGATCCATGAATAAAACATGTATGTTCTACAACTTTTACAAGTTGCAATGTTTTCACGTGGTTGAAACAGAGACAGTCAGATTAATCTAGATCAATTTGCTTCAAGATGCAATATTATAGGCCCAGTGCTTTGGATGTTTGTCATCTCACACAAAAATCATCATTCTACTAGGACACGAAGATCCACGATGTAGGTGGTCATGTTTTTTCCTTTTTCAGATATTGTTGTCGTGCAAATGAAGATCTCTTTCAATCAGCACAATATCCTAGAACACATATGTTGGGAATCTTGGGGGGAAATTGTGCAACCCCTTGCACTATAATAAGACACCTGTTCAGAGGTAAAATGTGTAGGTCTCTAATTAAAGGGTTGTAGTAAGGTCCATGGAGTCTATCCAATCAGTTTATTTGTGTGTGACTCACTTAAGAGCCTAATTGACCATGTTGGTTACTTAGGGATACTTCACTTGATCAAGGCTATCATCAACACACCTTTCCTAAGCTTGGCTAGATATAAAGATGAATCTTTGTCTCGTGTCTTGTTTATATACCAATCGGAAAGATTACTAGTTTAAGGTCATCCTTTGAGGAAGAAGTGCTTTCCCCAGATAGGCCTCTCTAAAAAAGTATAAAGGTTGTTAATCTAACAAATTGTGCAAATTCACCAAAGACTCAAGACACAAGGTTAATCAATTAAGCACCAAAGTATCAAGTGTGAACTAAGATAATCATCGATACATGCACGTGATTTCAATATTTATGCCCAAACCAAAAGGTGATTTCTTGTTCAATTTTAGATGCACAAAATTCAAATATTTTTTGATTTTGTTCAATTGTTAAACACCATGTCAATTTTATGCACCAATCAAAAGATGAGATTGTTTCGCTCAATTTTGGATGCACCAAATTTAAAGATTTTTTGCCTTTGTTCAATTTTTAACCACCATGTCAATTTTAAGCACCAAATTGAAAAAGTGAGATTGTGATATTTTGTCTACACTTTTCTTTTTAAGAACCAAAAAGAGAAATGAACTGGTTTTAGTTTACTTTATTAAAATTGTTTCCACGCCACAAGCTGAAATGTCAAGTTAGTACCGAAAACCTTGTAATCAAAATGAATAGTATTTAGCAACACCTGGATTATTAAGACCATTAAGGATAATGGTAACTTTATATTTGTCTACAAAATGCTTGAGAGAATCGAGATAGTTGTTAAAAGATTCATTTTGATCTTCAGCTTCGATTGCCAAGATTATATTTCATTGCATGTGGTAATGAGTGGTTCTTCTTATGGCTGCTCTTAGTGATCTAGAACTTGGGGTGCATCTAGTTATCCTTTTTTCCATATGTCATTTCCTCAATCCTACATAGAAATCAAGGATACTGCTATGATCTCTAATAAAAAAGGAGAACCACATGCACCCAGATTCTGGCTATCTAGATACCGCTATAATTTTTGATAAGAATAAGAAAATTACCAAAGAGAAAACCAAATGCACCCAGATATTGACCATCTGGATACCGCTGTGATTTCTGATAAGAAAAAGTAAATTACCAAAGAGAGAACCAAATACACCTATATATTCACCATCTAGATACCGCTATGATTTCTTGATAACAACAAGAAGATAACACATAAGGATTGTCCAATTCTTTTCTAGGGGTTAGCTCAGATCGTGGAACTGCATGGCTTCCAGATGTGTGACAACTCCTACTACATTTATCCTAAATCATCATTTCCCCAGAATTGAATTAAAACAATCCACAAATAGAAATAAAAGAAAATAGGATCATGATCCATCATAGATACTCTCATCACTCAGTGGTATACTTGAGTAGCATAAGAACATAATCATGAAAGATAAACTAACAACAGAATGATATGACTGATCTAGTCAACAATTTTTTGTTCCTTGATTTTCTTTATTTTGATGCTTGATTGTGTCTAGTTTTAGGAATGGATGACTCATATAAGACCTATTTTTCTCATTTTCAATATATCTATCATTGTGTAAGACAATTGATAGTTTAATTTGATGTTTTTTAAATCATTAATTGTTGACAGATTGGATTATTGATAAAGCTGAGTCATATGAGTCCATTGCCAATTTGCAAAGCTCACATTTTTTAACATTTGATTGATTGTTTGATCGTCATTCGCTTGTTGATAACAGAGATGATTTATTGCCTAGATTTTTCAATATCTAATTTTTTGATGATGATTGACTTTTCAGGACATTTTTCTCTTTTTAGGACTTTTGATGAATTTTTAGAATTTTTAGATTTTTTCAGGACTTTTAGAATTTCCCCCTAGTCTGGTGAACTAGTAAAAACTATGGATAAGCATGATGCTTCAAAGGGAATTGTGCTTCTAAAAATAATCTTGGGTACTCAATCTTGAATGTGGGGAGCACAAGCTTTAATCTTTTCCAATGCACCAAATCCAAAGAGAGAACCCAATGCTCCATCACTGCTACCAAAAGATTAAGTTAACTAGAAGTAGAGAAACTAAATAGAAAGAGAACCAAATCCACCCAGATATTGACCATTTGGATAATGCTATGATCTCTAATAAAAAAGGAGAGCCAAATGCACCCAGATATTGACCATCTAGATACCGCCATGATTTTCAATAAGACAAAGTAAATTACCAAAGAGAGAACCAAATGTACCCAGATATTAATCATCTAGATACTACTATGATTTCTTCATAACAACAAATAGATAACAGATAAGGATTGTTCAATTATTTTCCAAGGGTTAGCTCATATCATGGAACTGCGTGGATTCCAAATGTGTGGCAACTCCTACCGCATTTATCTTGAATCATCATTGCCCCAAAATTGAATTTAAATAGTCCATAAATAGAAATCAAATAAAATAGGATTGTGATCCATCATAGCTACTCTCATCACTCAGGTATCCTTGAGTAGCGTAAGAACATAATCACAAAAGCAAAATTTACAACAGACTGACATGACTGACCTAGTCAATAGTTTGTTGTTCCTTGATTTTATTGATTTTGATTCTTGATTGTGTCTAGTTTCAGGAATGGATGACTCATATAAGACCAATTTTTCTGGTTTTAAGTATATCTGTCACTGTGCAAGACAATTGATAGTTTGATTTGATAATTGATTGAATCATTAATTGTTGAGAGATTGGATTGTTGATAAAGCTAATTCATATGAGTCCATTGCCAATTTGCAAAGCTCACAATTTTGATGTTTGATTATTTTTTGATCATCGTGTGCTTGTTGATAACAAAGATGATTTATTGCTAAGATTTTGCAATATCCAATTTATTAGGACATTTTTCTCTTTTTAGGATTTTTTGATGACTTTTTAGAATTTTTAGAATTTTTAGGACTTTTAGAATTCCCCCCTAGTCTGGTGAACCAGTACAAACTATGGATAAGAATGATGCTTCAAAGGGGATCACACTTCTAAAAATAAGCTTGGGTACCCAATCTTGCATATGGGGAGCACAAACTTTAATATTTTCCAATGCAACAAATCCAAAGAGAGAGCCAAATGATCCATCACTGCTACCATTTTTGTTTGTGGACTATTTCAATTCAATTTTGGGGAAATGATGATTCAGGATAAATGTGTTAGAAGGTGTCACACATCTTGAAACCATGTGGTTCCACAATCTGAGCTAACCCCTGGAAAATAATTGAACAATCCTTATCTATTATCTACTTTTTGTTATCAAGAAATCATAGTGATATCTAGATGGTCAATATCTAGGTGCATTTGGTTCTCTCTTTTTTATTTTACTTTTTCTTATTGGAAATCATAGCGGTATCTAGATGGTCAATATCTGGGTGTATTTGATTTTCTCTTTGGTAATATTCTTATCAGATCATCTGGATACTCTGGAGAGTGATTTGTCAAATGGGGAGACATAGTTGAAGAAAGCCTATTTGATTTAGAAATCAACACTTGGTTTTATAAAGAATCTCAAGAGACACCTCAAGCACAGATACCTATGTCATAATATGGAGTTGGTTTCACTATGCTACAAAAATTTGGATATGACGGTAAGACTGGTCTGGGGGTAGTAAAACAAGGCTTAATGGAACTATCTTTACTGCCAACCCAAAGAAACAAAAGAGGGCTTGGATATGGACAAAATAGTACCAGTCAAACCATCTGAGATATACCCATAAAATAGGAACGAATTGCAGAATTAAACTGAGGGAAAAATCTAAAACATGCCCTAATCAGTAGTATACTCTAATGGTTATTGCCATCAGAAGTGGAACCCTCTAATTCTGAATTGAACCTTAATCAAACTATCCAAGATGATGCAAAAAGTGAAACATCAAATGATCATTCTAGCATGACCAATTCCCACAAGTACAATTGGTTATCCCTCCATAATTCTGAGTCACTCATTCCTGACTATTCCCCTCAGTGCATCAGTACTATACACCTTAATTAAATGTTTGACCAAATGACCATAGAAGACCAACCATGTATCAATAAACATATCGATGTCAATTACTTAGGTGGTTCATCCATGTCTCATTCCCTATTTTTCAAAAATATCATCATGGTTCCATTCAACCAAGAAGAGTCATCCCCCCATGCAAACCTTTGTCTAGTCTACCCCGAACTAATAAAATTTGACCACCAAGGAAAACCTGACATAGATCTTTTTGAGAATGATGAACCCATCACAAAATTCATGGGGCTCCAAGAAGGAATACCATCAGGAGACCATAAGGTAGGCTTCTCTTTTAACCTGGATAGATTGGCATACTTTGGGGAGGAGCCTCCTCTTTCTAGTTGCAAAAGAAAAAGCAAAAGCAAAAAAGAACAGTTAGTAAGTGAAAAATGTAAGGTACTTTATGACCATAACAAAGAAAAAATAAAGGATGTATCTTCTGGTGAAAACCTCTCTGAGGTGCCAGAGGATAGAAATTTGGAACTCCTCCCCTTAACAGAAGAAATTTAGTGTTACTAGCAAAAGAAACGGAGGAAGTCAATATAGGGGATGAAAAGGACCCTAAACATATCTATTTGGCTAAATCTCTTACACCAAAGGAAAGATAATGGTTCATTAGTTTCTTCAAGGAAATAACAATCAAATTCACATGGTCTTACATAGACATGCCAGGTTTGCATCAGGAGCTAGTGCTACATCATTTGCCGTTATCGCCAAATGCAAAACTAGTTAAACAAAGATTGAGAAAGATGCATCCGCACATCACTTTACTTGTCAAAGAAGAATTGAAGAAACTCCTAGATGCAAGATTCATAAGACCAATTCCATATGTGGATTGGATATCTAATCTAGTGCCAGTAACCAAACATAATGGTCAAATCCGTATATGCACAGATTTTAGAGATTTGAACAAGGATTTTCCCAAGGATGATTTTCCTCTACCAAATATTGACATGATAGTTGACTTGACAGTAGGGCACCAAATGTTGTCACTCATGGAAAGTTTCTCTAGATATAACAAAATAAAGATTGCGCCAGAGGACCAACACAAGACAACATTCACATGTACTTGGGGAACTTACTGTTGGAACATGATTCCATTTGGCCTAAAAAATGCAGGTGTAACTTATCAAAGGGTAATGACCATGATCTTTCATGATCTAATTCATAAAATAATGAAAGACTATATCAATGACATACTAGCCAATTAAATACTTATGGAAACTCACCTACAAGTATTGGACCTGATATTTGATCGAATGTAGGAGTACAAGGTCATACTCAATGCAAAGAAGTGTGCATTCAGAGTTACTACTGGAAAGCTCCTTGGATTCATTATATCACATAGAGAAATGGAAGTAGACCTAGTAAAGGTCAAGTTCATCCTGGACATTCCACCACCAAAAAATATAAGGCAAGTACAAGGTCTACAAAGCATACTACAATCTATCAGGTGATTCATCACCCAACTAGAGGAAAAGTGTCACCCATTCCAGCACCTACTGCATAAGGACGTGATCTTCATATGGATGGAACAATGCAAGAAATCATTTCAAAACCTTCAAGGATTATTTATTTAAGTCCCCTATATTGGTACCACCCATTCAAGGAAAGCCACTCCTCTTATATATCTCAGCAACAGAGTTAGCACTAGGTGTTCTCTTGGAACAACATGATGACCAGGGAAAGGAAAGAGCCATTTACTACCTCAGAAGAACATTGATGGGCTATGAGCTAAATTATTCAACAATTTAAAATTCATGTATCATATTTATTTTTTCTTCCCAAAAGTTAAGAAATTACATGTTGAGTCACCAGACAAAACTCATAGCACACATAGATCCATTGAAGTACTTGTTGAGTAAAGCAACACTAACAAGATTAATTTCCAAATGGGTCATGGTCTTAAGTGAATTTGACATAGATTACATGGAACAAAAAGGCTATCAAAGGACAAGTAATTGAAGATCAACTAGAAGAGGCACCAATATAAGATCATCAACTTATAGTGTCTAAATTTATAGATGAATTGATCCTCACAGTACAACTAGAAATAGGGGTCTGGCAACTATTCTTCGATGGGTCATATACAAACCATGGTACAAGAGTAGGGATAGTACTCATTACTCCACATAATGATGCAATTCCTAAGTCTTTCTAACTCAACTTTCTATGCACAAACAACATAGTTGAGTATGAAGTTCTAGTCATCAAATTGAAGATAGCTATACAATGAAGGATAAATAACCTAAGAGTCTATGGTGATTCCCAATTATTCATCAGTCAATTCAACAAAAATTATATGACAAAAGATGAGAAACTGATCCCATATAGAGAGATGATGGAAAAGCTATAGGATTCTTTTCATTTCATTGTATTTGAGCATGTTCCAAGTGTTTAAAAAAAAGTAGCGGATTCAATGGCTACTATAGCATCCTTCATCAACATTTCAGGTAACAAAACCAGATTCCAATTTATGGTAGAATAACTAATGATACTGACACATAAATCTCTGATAACAGATTCATCATGCATCCTTTTTGGTCCTGAGTCCCCATGGTACCATGACATATATAATTACCTCCAAAATAGTACCCTAACACTTGACATGTATAGAAATCAAAATAATTCCCTCATTTGACAAGCCTCTAGGTACACCCTTCTCACTAATAATATGTATAGAATAAGCCTAGATGGAATGCTTTTATGATGTATCACTTCCATGGAATCCCAAAGAGCCTTGTACAAGGTACATCAGGGAATTTGTGGGGCCTATGCAAGTGGTAATAGTTTGGCAAAGAAGATCATCAGAATGGGATACTACTAGCCCACATTAGAGATAGATCCTAACAAATACGTGCAAATGTGTCGACAATGTCAAATTCATGGAGATCTTATCCATCCACCGGCTCAAGAACTCAACCCCATCACTTCACCATGGCCATTTTCAAAATGGGGATTTGACTTAGTGGGAATGATTACAACTACATCTTCTAATGGTCACAAGTACAAAATTGCAGTGACAGATTAATTTACCAAATGGGTGGAATTAATTCCTCTCACATACATCACTAGTAATCAAATCTCCATGTTCATACTAAACAACATCATTTGTCAATATGGAATCCCTCAAACCATACTCATAGATCATGGTACACCTTTTCAAAATTAAGATGTTGAAGATCTCTATGAGAAGTTCTAGATAAAACAAGGTTTCTCTTCGTTCTACTATCCCCAAGGGAATGGGAAAGAAGAAGCCACTAACAAAACCATCCTAAAGATCTTAAACAAAATAATGAATGAATCTGGGCAAGATTGGAATTTGGAGCTTAGTCCCGCACTATGGGAATACAAAACTAGTGTGAGAACACCTACAAGAGCAACTCTATTTTCCCTAGTATATGGATTAGAGGCAGTCCTACCCCTTGAATTTAAAATCTCATCCCTTTGAATCTCACTGAAGAACATCATTCCAGATGAAGACTATAGATTAGCAAGACTCAATGAACTGGAAATGTTGGATGAGAGACAACATAATGCACTCAATCACTTATAAGGATATCATAATCGCCTTAGAAGAAACTATCACAAGAAGGTTAGACCACAAACCTTTGAGGTAGGAGATCTCATCCTCATGGAGAATCAAAAGAATCAAGTAGAAAGGGTTAAAATAGGAAACTTTGAAACTAATTGGCTAGGACCCTACATCATCATAACATCATGCAACAGTGGGGCATATCAACTGGAAACTCAAGAAGGAGATCATCTCCCTGGTCATATTAATAACATGCACCTCAAAAGGTTCTATTCCTAAGGTATCAAGGTCAAGGGAACATATCTAAGTCCAGAAAATACAAAAAAAAAAAAATCAAAAATATAAAAGGTTACCTTGGTGAAAACCTAGCAAACAAGCACCTTGGTGACAACGAAAAAAAAAATTCAAAAAAAGAAAAAATGAAAGAGAAACACAATTACTCTCTTAGTGAAAACCTGGAAAACATGCACTATTGGGTAGGTACCTTGGTGAAGACCTGGTAAATAGACTCCAAGTGTTCAAATCCCACTTCTTCATCAATTAACTCCAAAAGATTAAAGCTTGTGCTCCCCACATGCAAGATTTAGTACTCGAGCTTATTTTTAGAAGCGCAATCCTCTTTGAAGAATCACACTTATCCATGGTTTGTACTAGTTCACCAGACTAGGGGGAAATTCTAAAATTCCTAATAAATATAAAAAATTCTAAAAAGTCATCAAAAATCCTAAAAAGAGAAAAATGTCCTAAAAAATCAATCATCATCAAAAAATTGGATATTGCAAAATCTCAGCAATAAATCATCTATGTTATCAACAAGCGAATGGCGATCAAAAAATCAACCAAATGACAAAACTATGAGCTTCGCAAATTGGAAATGGACTCATATGACTAAGCTTTATTAGCAATCCAATCTGTCAGCAATTAATGATTCAATCAATCATCAAATCGAACTATAAATTGTCTTACACAATGACATATATACTCAAAACCAGACAAATATGTCTTATATGAGTCATCCATTCTTGAAACCAGACACAATCAAGCATCAAAATCAAGAAAATTAAGGAATAAAAAATGGTTGACTTGGTCATTCATGTCAGCCTATTGTTATTTTATCTTTTGCAATTATGTTCTTACACTACTCAAGGATACCACTAAGTGATGAGAGTAGCTATAATGGATCATGATCATGTTTTCTTTGATTGTTGTTTGTGGACTGTTTCAATTCAATTCTGGGGCAATAATGATTAGGATAAATGCAGTAGAAGATGTTACACATCTGAAAGCCATGAAGTTCCATGATCTAAGATAACCCCTAGAAAATAATTGAACAATCCTTATCTTTTATCTTCTTGTTGTTATCAAGAAAGTATAGTGGTATCCAGATGGTCAATATCTGGGTGCATTTGGTTCTCTCTTTGGTAATTTACTTTTTTTTATCGGAAATCATAGCAGTATCCAGATGGTCAATATCTTGGTGCATTTGGTTTCCTCTTTGGTAATTTTATTATTCTTATCGTAAATCATAGTAGTATCGAGATGGTTAGTATCTGGGTGCATTTGGTTCTCCTTTTTTATTAGAGATCATATAGGCATCTAGATGGTCAATATTTGGGTGCATTTGAGTCTCTTCCTTTTCATAATAAGGTGCAATGATGAATAAAATTGGAAAAATATGACAACGACTTGGTTTCATCACTCATATCTTTCATTCGGTCCCTTCCTGTCACAACCAATCTATCAATAACTTCCTTCTAACTAACACATGCATTTACTCAGACACATTGTACATTTTAAGTTTGCATTCATTTATTGCATAAAGAAAAGAAAAGAAAAACATGCATAGATCATCCATAGATCATATAGATATGCATTCATAATAATAGCCATCCTGCATACATATGTCAGAATCATAGGAAATTAAAGATCATACATCTAAGAGTTTGCATAATAGAATCACATTAATGCATATAACCATAAAGAATCTCATAAAGTGAATTGACATATACAAAGCATATAGAAATAAATTTCACATCATATGGAATCATGTCATAAGTAAGAGCATTTCATTTATCATATGTCTGAGTCAATTTTGTACTAATTTTGTATCAATGATGTACTGATGTTTATAAATATCAGTACATCATTGATACAAAATTAGTACAAAATTGATTCAAAAATGGTACAACAAGGTATATAGTGGTACAATGCTACAAACAGAGTCAACAGGTGCTACCCCCACCCAGATCGGTGCCAGCTAGATGAAGGAAAGTAAAAAATTGGTTGAACACATGCACAATTCCAGGAAGGCCCACCATCACTCAAAGAAGGCAAGAAAAGTAAGGAAATCAGAAGCAAATATTACAAAAGAATCAAGAGCTCCAAAGTGAAAAGTGACAAATGAAAGGTCCCACAAGTTATTTATAAGAGGTCAACAGAAACCCTAACTCATCAAGGATCCCTATTCAATTTTCTTGGGACCCAAAATCTTTCATAGCTAATATTAGGAGCATTTGTAACTATTTTTACAAACTATCAGATGCCAAGACAATCATTTTTCAATATCAACAAATTGATGCTCCTGCCACGACTTTTTACTCAAATTTGTTGAGGGGGCATAAATATACCTATTAATTTTTAGGATAGTTTCAAATATAATAGCACTCTATGTTGTATGTGGTATGTGTTTTCCAAATGAAACAATCTCTATTTAATTTATATTGGGAATGAGGTTAGGAGAGACATGTCCCTTCATGGGACATGTCTATTCATTATTATTAAGATTAATATAATGACAATTAATTATATATATGTATTTAGAGAGGCATGTCCTTGAAAGGACACGCCTCTTGCCATTAACTATAATTTAATCAATATTATAATGTTTCATCAAACAATTCTTAATTTAGAATAATATAATCGATTAATATTGAATATTAAATTTCATATGATTAATAACAATATATAATATATAATATATTATTAAATGTATTCTAAATTATCATTCGACTGAAGCTACAAACATTAACACTCCCTCTTGGCTAGGGAGGATAATTAAAAAAAATGTGTAGTGGTCTCTCATGTCAACACTTATGACCCTCACCATAGCTACACAAAACATCAACACTGTTAGAGTAATCTTTAGTAATTACTCTTTAGTGCTTAAGTTTCACTTAGGCAGTTTCTATTTTCTGTTAGTTTCCCTTTTAGGGTTTCGGTATCCTTTATAAGGAATCACCACTTTACATTTTATACCGAGATTGTAAATCATTTCATTGTTGAATATAGAAGCTTTATTTCTGTCAACATGGTTTTCAACTCTCTGGCCTTTTGGCCGCCATAGCTTTCTCTCTTCTGTCTTCATTCTTGTAGCAGTCTTTGCATGCAGGTGTTCTTGGGAATATTTTCAGTTCAGCAAATCTAACATGGTATCAGAGCTTCCCTGCTGGTGGTTGTTCGAGTTTCGTTGAAGCATTCGAGGGTTTGCAGTTTGCCAGGCTTTTTCTGGCTTCTTTGTGTGGATTTAAGGGGGACCTTATTTCTGGTCACTTTGGGCCCAAACAGACACTACCATTGCGTCCAGAAGGCCCAAAAACCCTAGAATCCATATAATATTCATCCATTTTGGACACCGGGGCATCTGGAGAAATTTGTTTGGCCTCCCAGGGCCGTACGGGCACGATTTTCGAGAAAAAAAAATTAAAAATGCAAGTTTTTAATTTTTTTTTGGGGAAAAATAACCGCGGGCAGTGTTTTATATACGCGCCGCCGCAGGGCCGCCGCCGCACCACCGCGGCTCGGCCCCCGGCTGCGCTCACGCCGCCGCCACCCTTCTTCTCACGGCCCCCGCCGGCCCGGGCGCCACCTTCCTCTGGCCTCTGCGGCCCCCGCCGCTCAGCCTTGCCGCTCTCTGCGGCTTCCCCACCACCAGTGGCCCCCGCTGCCGC
>MU224863.1:698133-723201 GCA_018584345.1 Thuja plicata | reverse complement strand
CATTCTCATTCTTGCAATATTGTAATGAGCTTATTGCTCTCATTGTTTAGGCTTTGAGCCATATTCATATTGTTCACAAGGGGTTTTTCTTGTTTTTCCCCTTTCAAATCCTTGTGTTCTTGCCTTGTTTCTCGGAGCATTTTGGTGTACTTTTGGTTGATCTATTGAATGAAAATATCTCTCTCTCTCTTTCTCTCTCTCTCTCTGCATTTGGTAAATCTTTTCCATTGCATACTCTCTTGGATTCTTTCCCTATCTTTTTCATTTTACTTTATTTTTCTAAAAAATATTCACATAAATCCTTTCTCAAGTTCAAAAAGGTAACTCATGATCAACTTTTTAGTTAACTAAACATCCCCTCTTCTCTCCAAGTTGAAGAGTAAACTGGTTACTTTTCAGATAACTAAACATCCTGTCTTCTCTCCAAGTTGAAGAGGTGGAGTAAACTGGTTTATTTTCAGTTAACTAAACATCCCCTCTTCTCTCCAACTTGAAGAGGTGGAGTTTACTTATTTCTCCCAAGTTAAACTAAAAAATAACCCCTTCTCTCCAAGTTGAAGAGGTGGAGTTTACTAGTTGCTCCTCAGTTAACTAAAAAATTACCTCTTTTCTCCAAGTTGAAGAGATGGATTTTACTGGTTGCTCCTCAGTTAGCTTAAAAATTACTTTTTCTCCCCAAGTTGAAGAGGCAGAGTTTACTGATTACTTCTCCAGTTCCTTTCGATCTCAACTATTCATCCTCCAATCTCTGGGATCAATCTCAACCGTCCATATCATTTCCATATTCTATATAACCAACCCTTCTCCACCATTTGAAGGATCCATGATTTCAAGATTTGTGCACACTTACTCTTCAATATTCTTGCGAAGCATCAAGCATCCTTGTGATCATAATCAATATTATTTTCTCAACACTCTCAAGTCATAGATGCTTCCGATACCAATACTGAGAACCATTCATCCAATGTTTCAGAAGGAGTAGAGAGAATCAATAGAAGCCTTGATCATTGTAGTATGCATTCGCTTGTTTTCCTCTTTATCTTTCTTGTTACTTTATTTTCCATATATTCATTCTTAGTAATTTTGATTGCTTTCCCCTATTGCAAATTGGATCTACTAACCCTTGTTAATTTGTGCTTGGAGCAGGATTAGATTGGTTCCAACAGATTAAGTTTGTGCTCCCCTCATGCAAGATTGAGTATCCAAGCTTATTTTTATAAGCACAATCCCCTTTGAGAATCACGCTTATCCATGGTTTGTACTGGTTCACCAGACTAGGGGGCAATTATAAAAGTCTTGAAAAGCCCTAAATATCTTTAAAAGTCATCAAAAATCCTAAAAAGAGAAAAATGTCTAGAAAAAATCAATCATCGTCAAAAAATTAAATACTTCAAAATATTAGAAATAAATCATCTATGTTATCAACAGGAAAATGGAGATCATACAATTAATCAAATGTCAAAACTATAAGCTTTACAAATTGAAAATGGACTCATATGACTTAGCTTTATCAGCAATCCAATCTGTCATCAATCGAATGATTCAATCAATCATTAATCAAACTATTTATTTCTTACTAGTGATGGATATACTCAAAACTAGACAGATCAATCTTATATGAGTCATCCATTCCTGAAACTAGACACAATCAAACATCAAAATCAAGAAAATCAAGGAATAGTAAATTATTGACTAGGTCAGACATGTCAGTTAGTTGTCAATTTATCTTTTGCGATTATGTTCTTACGCTACTCAAGGATACCACCGAGTGATGAAAGTATCTATGATGGATCATGATATTTTTTATTTGATTATTGTTTGTGGAGTGTTTCAATTCAATTCTGGGACAATGATGATTTAGGATAAATGTGGTAGGAGATATCACATATCTGGCAGCAACGTAGTTCCACGATCTAAGCTAGCCCATGGAAAAAAATTGAACAATCCTTATATGTTATCTTCTTGTTGATATCAAGAAATCATGTAGTGGTATCCAAATGGTCAATATTTGGGTGCATTTGGTTCTCTCTTTGGTAATTTACTTTTTCTTATTGGAAATCATAGCGGTATCCAGATGGTCAATATTTGGGTGCATTTGGTTTTCTCTTTGGTAGTTTTCTTATTCTTATCAAAAATCATAGAGGTATCCAGATGGTCAGTATCTGGGTGCATTGGGTTCTCCTTTTTTTTATCAAAGATCATAGCGGTATCCAGATGATCAATATCTGGGTGCATTTGGTTCTCTTTCTATTCAGTTTCTCTACTTTTGGTTATCAGAGATCATAGTGGTATCTAGATGGCCAATATCTAGGTGCATTTAAGTCTCTTCCTTCTCATTATAAGGTGCAATGATGAATAAAATTAGAAAAACATGGTAGGGACTTGTTTAATCACTTCATCTTTCATTCAGTCCCTTCCTATCATAGCTAATCTCTCACTAACTTTCTTATAACTAACACATGCATCTACTCAGACACATGGTACATGTTAGGATTGCATTCATTTATTACATAAAGAAAAAAAAACATGCATACATCATCAATAGATCATATAGATATGCATTCATCATAAAATTCATCCTTCATACATATGTCAGTATCATAGGAAAGTAAAGATCATACACCTAAGACTCTACATAATAGAATCACATTAAATTAATATAACCATAAAGCATCTCATAAAGTGCATCAACATATACAAAGCATATAGAAATAAACTTCACATCATATATTATCCTGAAAAAGAGAACAATCATGTGTCTGGTTATCCTTTTTATCATATTCCATTTTCTCAATCCTGCACAGAAATCAAGAAAAAAAATTCATAAAAAAATTTCATGAGATATGACCAAATTTCATGCTGAGTCGATTAAGAGTAGTGGACAAAACCATGGTCATACGATCGAGACTGAGAGATTATTTTGGGCATGTACAAGCGATTATCAGGCTGTAAGTTCACATCAGGTTCACCAAAATGTGTAGATCCAATCCTACTCCAACTCGAATAACAAGGGTTAGTAGCACTGATTTGCAATGGGGGAAGAAAATAAAACTACTAAGAACAAATCTATGGACAATAAAATAACAAGAAAAATAGAGGAAAAAACCAAATGCAAACCATAGTGCTCAACGCTTCTATTGCTTCTCTCTACTCCTTCTGAAATGCTGGATGAATGGTGCTCAGTATTGGTATGGGCTATGTGTGTGACTTGGGAGTGTTGAGAAAATAATATTGATATGATCACAAGTATGCTTGATGCTTCTCAAGAATCCTATAGAGTAAGAGTGCACAAAGATTGAAATATTGGATCCTTCAAATGGTTGAGAAGGGTTGATTATATAGAATATGTAAATGATATGGACGGATGAGATCAATCCCAGAAATTGGAGAATGAATGATTAAGATCAAAAGGAACTAGAGAATAAATCAATAAAACCCACCTCTTGAACTTGGAGAGAAGAGGGGATGTTTTAGTTAACTGAGGAGTAACCAGTAAACTCCACCTCTTCAACTTGGAGAGAAAAAAGGGGATGTTTTAGTTAACTGAAAAGCAACCGATAAACTCCACCTCTTCAACTTGAAGAGAAGAGGGGATGTTTAGTTAATTGAAAAGTTGATCAAGAGTTACCTTTTTGAACTTGAGAAAGGATTTATTTCAATATTTAATTGATTTTTAAAATTAAAGTATTCAAACATGAGATAATTAAATTCTTTTTGATTTAGAATAAAATTATAGAGTGAAATTAAATTAATTTAGTGAACTTAATTTAATTAGAAGAATTAATTAATACATTTAAATATTTAAATTTACACTTTAGGAAATTAAATTTAATTAATTAATAAAGATTAATTAATTAAGTTTAATTAATTAAATAAAATTAATTATTTAATTAATTTTGGGGAATGGGTTTAGAAGAAATAGATGATTAATTAAAGATTAAAAAATTATTAATTAATAGATAGAAATTAGTGTTTTAATGTAAGGTTGCAAGTATGTCCATTTTAGGGTGTCTATAACTATGCTCACCAGGAAAAATTGTGCAACTGTATCCAGGAGATTTCTTGTGGACTTAGTTATTTTTCAAGACTAGATACCCAAAATTGAACTATACTCCAAGCGACCATACCAATAAGTAGTGTTTCCATAAATGACAACATATATGTTATACATCCTTGGCCAATTTCTAACACTATTAGTCAAGTAGCAAGCAGTGGAAAAATCTTCAGCCCAAAATCTTTTTTCAAGCCCAACACCACTCAATACACACCCACCCTTCTCCATCAATGTCATGTTCATCCTTTTTGCAACTCCATTCTATTGTGGAGAATACAAATTTTTCTTATGCCTATGAATGCCACAATATTTATAGAATCTATCAAAATCATTAGAGAAATATTCGCCACCATTATCATTTCTCAAACATTTTATTTTTTTCTAGTCTACAATTTAACCATTGCTTTAAATTGACTAAAAATATCATATTTACTCTTTATAAAATATACCCATGTCCTTCTGCTATAATCATCAATAAATGAAACATAATATGTCAATTTTACAATGGAAGGAACATCAACAAGACCAAATACATTAGAATGAATAAGATCCAACACACCACAAGATTTATGAGAAATGGAGTAAAAATGAATGCAGTTTTGTTTTCCATAAATGCAATGCTCACAAAAATCAAAGTCAAGATTAAAATCATTCAAACCTTCAACAATATTTTTTATTTTTCAAGGTTATTAGACCCTTTTCTCCAATGTGGCCAAGTCTCTGGTGCCACAACATAGTGTTATCTAGAGGAAAATTTGATTCAAAAGAAAAAAGAACCCTTAGGTACCCAAAATCCATTACCAATTGTTGTAGGTGAAACTCTCACCTTTTCGAATGAAGTATCCATAGATCTGGTCTCCACAAAAGTACTATTACACTCAGCAGTGTATGCATAAATTTTATACAAGGTGCCAATTCTAATACCTCTAGCAACCACCATAGCACCTCTCATCATTTGGCACCTTGCATTAGAAAAGACTACCTACATACCCGAATCTATTAGTTTACTAATAGAAAACAAATTTTGTCTTATACCAGGGAGATGCAACACACCACTAATATTTATTATTCTACCATAAAGAAACCTAAATTTAGCTTTACCTCAGCCAACACTATTTAAATGAGAATTATCACCCAAGTACACCCTACCTCTATCAAATTATTCATATTAAAAAAACCAATCTCTATTAGAGTTTATATGAAAGGATGCGCCTGAGTCAATTAACCATGCATCATTGCATCAATGGGTTCCCAAATTTTCAATGAACGCATTGACATATTTTTTCTTGGACTCAGAATTAGAATAGAATTTCTTCTTTTTCTTCTTATCTTTTTTACATTCCCAAAAAATGTGACCAAGCTTACCATAATTCCAGCAAATGACTTTGGACTTTCCAGGAGATTTGGTCTTGCACGGGCAACTAGGGATTCCTTGGCACTGATGGATACCTTACTCCTCATCTCTTTAGAAAGCAAAGAACCCTCTAGATATTCCATCCTCAAAAAAACAAAAGTAATGCCAATATCCATAACAAGTGAATCCCACAAATCAGGCAAAGAACAAAGCAGGATCTGAAATTTATCATCTTCATCCATTTTGACACCGATAAATTTCAACTAAGACACCAAAATATTAAATGCTTCTAGGTGGTCAGTACTTTATCCACCCTCCATTCTCAAGGAATACAACTTCTTCCTCAAGAAAATCTTATTTACTAAAGATTTTGCATGATACACCTGACCAAGATTCTTCCAAAGCTTCTTTATATATGATTCTTCATGGACATTTATTATAAAAAAGTATACAATGCTCAATATTATTATACTAATGAAGAGGTTGGGATGGAAATGATGAAACAAGGTTTCTAGTGGATGGATTGTCCTTAGGCCTCAAACAATCAAATGTCTACAAATAAACCAATAGCCCTCCCAATGCCCAAGGATGAAGGTTTTGGTTTTCTCATTTTTTTTTCAACAAGGATTGACAATATATTTAATTTCCAACCCCACCCAACACTCACATCTTAAAAAACACTCATATTAGGCCTAGGCTCCTTGTAGCCCAAGAGTGACCTAATTTGGCACTTAGATCACCACTTCCCAAAGTAATCTCTAAAAAAATTACCTTTTTAGATACCCTTTATCTCCTTATAAAACATACTAAAAACTTTGATGCTATTATTTTGGACCAACTGTACTCTATTTTTAAAGAGGGCTAAAAACATGCATTTAATAAAGCAAGTATGCTAATATCTTTCTTCCATACTTCAATACTCTCAATAGTATTCTCAAATGACCCCAATGCAAGGAATCCCAAACCAATTTGACCTTTAGACCCTTGCAAACATGAAACCCCCAATTTGGCTTCAATCAACCCTTAAATCTAGGCTTTCTAAATGTCCCACTTCCCAATACTTCTACCATAAACCAATGATGGATTCATCACTAAAAAAACATTATAAGACAACCCAAAACATCATATAAGGTCCTCCTTAAGGAAGATTTCTTGCAGTTGCTCCAATCCAAGCAATTTCAACCACTTCCAATGTACAAACTTGGTGATCACCTTATCAATTCACTCAATCTATAAAATATCAAGTTAGAATCATAATTTAAATGTTAAATAGGTATCATTCCATGAGAAATAGATGTAAAAAATTCATGGAATGACCCTTGGAATTAAGATTAGACCAAACTATTATGGAAAACCAGTGAATCCAAAGGATAGTCAGCACTAATGGATTAAAACTGAAAAAAGGACCTTCAAAGAATTTTAATGTGATTTAGACAACAATATGAATGTCCTAAATACATTATAAATCCAATATAACTCTTATGAATTCAAAACCATGCAATGTTCATATAGAAAATAAGAAAAATTCTGAATTTTATTGCATTTCTCTGAGACAGTTCATACGTCCACACTTCTTTCTTCATACAAGGATGAATTTCACACTTATAGACTTCATACTAGCTCCCCCAATGGATTTCTATTGGTTACATGACTTTTTTAAGAATTTAAACTCTTTAAAACAAGTTTCCCTTCGTTTTCCTAACTAGTCATTAGTTTTCAAACATTTGAATTTTCAAATGAGGAAAAATGACTTAATTCCTTTTTAATTTTAAAACCATTTACTCCTATGGATTATAAATACTTTATTAAACATTCTAGACTCTTTAGACATTACATTGTTGATATTTTCAAGTTTTGAGTCCTAAGGTCCTTATTGGGACCTTCAGGACATTACATCAATTTATTACATTCATTGTCCTTATACATCATTATGGGCTTTAATACATAGAGATTGACTTGAATTTCCTTCCATGGCTTCATATCCATTCCATTATTCCATGGTGTATTCATCATATTGTTTGGCTTCTCATTAGGTTCCCCTTCACCATACTCCTGAAGAATTAAAGTATTCTTGTCCCAAGAAGGAGTATTCATCTTCCATGCATCTGTCTGATCATGCCTTGATTTCATCTTGTGTGGAGAGATATAATAATCTCCCAAAGTCTCTTGCCTCCTAGTTTATATACAACCCGTGTTCACATCAAAAGATTTTTTAGAAATAAAACATTGGTTTTGATTCCCTTTGCTAGGACATTGCTGCTTGTAAAGGGACTATCTTTCTGCCCCTATGTCCTTCATTTGCTTCCTCTGCAACTTCTACTTACTTTCACCCTTCACCTACTGTTCAAGAGGAAAAATAATAGTCCCCACTTGCACACATTGCAATTCCCAAATTCCTAAATCATTAGGACTTTCCTTGTTCTCAGTCTACTACCCATTCACATTCATCTTCCAACCAATATCATGGTTGATCTTCCCCTGCAAAAACTGATCCCCAAAACACATAATAATATGCTCCTTACTCTTATCCACTAAAGGTTGAAATTCATACTTTTTGTTACCCTTATTCACAATATAGGTGTTTATATATCCATCATGCATAGTCCTTCTAGTCCATTGCCATGGTCTTCCTAAAATCATGTGTCCACAACTCATATCTATCACATCACATAAAACATTATCGTCATATGCACCAATTGAAAACTCAACATAAAATTGCTCCTTAACCAAGAGATTTTGGTTTTCACTAACCCAGGTTGCATAGTATGGTCTAGGGTGAGGAAATTTATTCAAATTCAAATTATTAAAAACTTCATAAGAAACCAAATTTCTATGTGCACTAGAATCAACTATTAGTTTTCATACCTTACCCTTTGTCAAACAATTAGTTCTAAAAATACTCATTTGTGGTGCCAATTGAATTAGTTCTCCTCTTCCCATTAGAAGACATTCTCCCTCTTTTGGATAAAATATTGTAGACTCATTCTTCTCCTCTTCTTTTTGTGTGATATTTTCTCTTCTATCCTTGTTTTTCTCTTGTTCAATCCACTTAGGACATCTAAATTATTCGTTCCTTACTTCATTACAATGAAAACATTTACCTATGAAGGTACCACTTCCTCTTCCTCCTCTAGATCTTCCACCTCTAGGGTTGTATCCTCCTCTCTGATCTTATGTGGTTCCCTTTCCTTTATCCTTTTCATTTCTGCTCTGAAAGATTACATTTGTTCTACCACCTCTTCCTCTCATGGCTCCTCATCTTCTATTGTTCTGTCTCTCACTTTTCCTCTTCATTTTCTCCTCTTCTCTAACTGCAAGTTGAAAGCATTCTCCTAGGGTCTTTGGCACATTTAACCATATCTCATCCTGTATATTGTACTTTAGGCTATTGATGTATATGGCCACCTTCTCATCCTCATCTTCTAATCCTCCCCTAATACTCAAGGTGTGAAACTTCTCGGTGTAGGTCATGATTTCCATGTCTCTCTGCTTCAAATTGTTCCTTCTCATCTTGATCTATATTTCCAAATCTTATGGCAAGAACTAAATCTTCACCATAGTATTCATTCTTTCCCAATTGAAGATTATATTAAACCCCCTTTCTATCCCCTCATTATGAATTCTAGTCCAACATGTAAGGGTTGTTCCCCTTAGCCTTGCTTTAGCCAACTTCACCTTCTTCTCTTCCTCTACATATTCAAGATCAAAATAGTTCTCAAGTGCTTCTACCCATCCAAGAAAATCTTCAGTGTCCAAACTTCCTTGGTATATCAGTAAGTCAACATGCCCCTTTTCCACCATTTCCTTGTACTTCTTTGATTAGTCTCATGAATCTCCTCTTCTCGGGATGATTTTCTTCCTTATGACCCCTATTGACATGTTCTTCATTGATCTCCTTCTTCATGGTTATCTTCATGAACCTCTTCTCTCCTAGGTTCTCTTCTTTCCTTCTCTAGTTCTTCTATCCTCTCCAAGAATTGAAGTCTTTCCCTTCTCATTTTCCTCTCTTTTCTTTCCCTTGTGGCTTCCAATTCCCTCTTTTCTCTTTCCTTCTCTTTTAATGTTTCCCTTAATTCTTCTATCTCCCTTTCCATTTGATTTTTGGATGCCATGACCCTTGACTTCTTCCCTCAAACTCCCACAAAGACCTACTAGTGGGTTCTAATACCACTTGATGCAGAGGTTGGAATCAAAAAGATGAAACAAGGTTTCTAGTGGATGGATTGTCCTTATGCCTCAAACACGCAAATGTCTACAAATGAACTAATAGCCCTCCAAATGCCCAAGGGTAAAGGTTTTGGTTTTCTTATGTTTTTTTCAACAAGGATTGACAAGATATTTAGTTTGAAACCCCACCCAAAACTCACATCTTACAAAACACTCCTATTAGGCCTAGAATCCTTGTAGCCCAATAATGACCTAATTTGGCACTTAACTCGCAACTTCCCCAAAGGACTCTCTGAAAAAATTTACCTTTTTTGATACCCTTTATGCCCTTATAAAATATACTAAAAAATTTGATGGTTTTGTTTTCGACCAACTATCCCAACAATTGACTGTACTCTATTTTGAAGAGGGCTAAAAAAATGCATTTAACAAACAAGTATGCTAAGATCCTACTTCCATACTTCAAGACTCTCATTAGTCTTCTCAAATGACCCAAATAAAAAGAATCCACAACCAATTTGACCCTTAGACCCTTGCAAACATGAAACCCCCAATTTGGCTTCAATCAACCCTTAAATCTAGCGCTTTCTAAATGTCCCACTTGAAGACATTATATTTTTCCATTACTATATGCAAGGAAAAACATGATCAACACCATCGGTTTATGCTACACTGATAGACAGGGAACAACACTACCCAACGCAAAGGTTACCGATAATCAAAATTACAAAGCATCTTGATAAACACTATTCAGTGTTACCCGATGACAAAAAGGACAAGGGAACCCGACAAGTAACCAACAGTGAAACCCGACAAAACAATCAAAGATTGGAACCCGACAGATGAAGGAAACCTGACAATTAGTTCAAAGAAGGAACACCAACAGAATTTTAGTTCACACCAATGATCAAGAACTGATAGTCAGTTACATCCCACAAAAAGTGGATCTGACTTTCCATGTCAGATAAATCACTGAAGTTTTATATTTAGCTTCTTGATTTGTTTTAAATCCATTACATGCAGAGAAAGAAATGTATTTATTATTGTTTTTATCAGTTTAACTATTTTAAAACATGCAAACTAAAGATCAAGGTCAAGTTGTATACCTTGGATCAAGAGTTAACATTGTAATGCGTGATTCTAAAATAGGTCAAATACTTGTATAAATAGATGCTCAATCAATTATGAACATGTTTTTTGATGATGATTGTAGCCATTGAGAGCATCTAAGGATCAGACAAGAGAATTCATGCAACAACATAGACAAAGATCAAATCAGTTGTCAAGAATAGAACACAGGCTACCGATGAGCAGGAAAAGGAATTAATCAATCACTATAGGTGATATTCATATTTAGTGAGCTTTAAAGGATCTTTAATCAGAAATTATAGATTGCATATAGTCAGGTCAAACACATTGTACACATTCTAACAAGTGGGGTACACTCAAGAAATCCTTTCAAGGAAGGTGGACTTAACAGTCCTATTGTAAATCTCTTAACTGAGTGCACACTTCATTAGTGTTGTTAAAATCTCTTAATAGAGTAGATCCTAACAGGTCTCCACATTAATACTCCTAATAGGGTAGATCATTATAAGTGATCAATTGTAAGCCTTTATCGGCTCCCTTCCATTCTGCAGATTGTGAAGTTTTGTGGGTGTCATCCCTACCGCAGTTTTTACTTCCTAACAAGAGTTTTCTGTGATATCATATATTTTGTTATGTGTCTATTACTTTCATGAATATTTCTATGAGTTTTGCATATAATTAAGTTTATGAAATAAATACTACATGCATAAGAAAGAATATCATATTTGGTTGGTAATACAGTAAAGATTGATAACTAATGATGAAAGGTGAAAAGTGTTAAAAGTTTTAGAGGTACTGATTCACCCCTCCCCTCTCAGTACTACTTCCCATTAATCCAAACAATTGGTATCAGAGATAAGTCTCTTCTTGGAAAGCTTAAAGGCTTAAGAGAAAAGATCATATAATGGAGAAGTACAAACTTGATAAAAATATTGAGAATAAAAAGCTTGAAATACAAATGTTCTATGAACAATATAAAGAAGCTAGAATCAGTATGAGACAACTGCTGGATGAAACAAAGAATATGGCTTCTGTCTACAATGAAATAGATCATCTCGAGTAAGAGATTCCATAATTCTTTGAGTCTTCAAGATCAAATACAAGCAAGGAATCAAATACATCAGAGGAAAGCATCACAAGCCTAACCGAGATCAATCTACATCTGGCTAAATAAGTCAAATCTCTGCAAATCAGTCAAGAGACACAAATGGTAAGAATGATTGATGTGATGGACAATGCAAGGAAAGCTGAACAAGAATTAACTCTAGTTATTGATGGTAGAGAAAAGATCACAAAAAAGATACAAGAAAAGGAGTCTGAGATACAAAGACTTAGAGAGCATCGCCATGAGGTAACTAATCAGATTATTCTTATGAGTCAAGAAGCAAACAGAATGAATGTGGAACTCATTGAAAGAATACAGATTATCGGTGAACTAAGAGAAGAGAATGAAAAACTCAAGCATGAGGCTAGAATTCTACAACAATGTAATGACATGATTAAGAGAGCTGAAGAGAGTACAAAAAGTATGGATGAATTCTTGAATGCACAAAGAAGACCCAACACCAACACTGGACTAGGGTACACAGAGCATGGAGAGTCATCAAATGAAGCTGATCCAAAAGATCCCTACACCAATCTTAGACCAAGGAAGATGACATGAAATCACTGTAGAAAGCAAGGCCACACCTCAAATATCTACAGGAGCAAAGAAAAAGGTATTCCTAAATCCACATTTACATTCATTGGACATTGCTATAATTGCAGCAAGATAGGGCATAAAGCACATGAATGTTAATCAAAGGTGAAAGAACCAAAGAAGGAAACCTATATGGACAAGTATTGTCCCCCCTGAAAAATGCATGGGCACACATCTCTAGAATGTAGGAAGAAGAAAATTGAAGCATGGAAACCCAAAAATGAAGAAAATGCATATAAACTGAGAAGAGTCAATAATTCATATGTTTGGGACTACAATACATGGATAAACTGCAGAACATGTGGTAGATATGGTCACAGATCTGCAAACCACATGATATTATGGACCAAAAGGTCTAGAGGTTGGACCAACCCGGGAATGTCATGTTTACACTTTCATAAGGTTGGACATCTAAAGAAGGACTACAGAGACTGAATAACAGAAACAACCACTTTTGCAAATGGTAACACCGTTGAAGACATCAAGAAAATGAGAAAGCAAATGTGGAGGAAAGCTTCAACCATTGAAGAAGCTTGACCAATCAATGCAGTAGGTGATACCTCATCCCATGGATCTGGTGACATAACCACCCCCACCTAAAGATGAACAAGTAAGTATGGAACTACACTACACCAAGTCATATTTTGCATCAGTTCTATTATACAAATTGATACATAGTCAAATTTGCATGAATAAAGATGCATGTTATGTTACTTGTTGCAATTATGAGAAATCAACCCCGCCAGTAAACACATACCAAAAATCATTGATGAACATAAAAGGATGAGTTGTTTACACTTACCAAGAATTGTTGGTCAACACATAAAATGGCTAAGTTGCCAATGTAACCCGACACCTGTCGATAATGAAGCAAAGTTATAAAGTTGTCTTGACACAACACCGATATCCATCGGTGAAAGAAACAATCTTAATAGTCACCCGAGAATCCTATCAACACCAAGAATGTTATATGAAGAGTCTTCCCGAAGAAATCCGTCTTCATGACCCGACAAGTTATTGAGCATTTATGACAGACTTAGGTCAAAAGTCTATAAATACTTGACTAGAGCACTTCATTTCTCACATGCGATTTGAGAAGAAAGAGTAGAGAAAAAATAGAGCGACAAGAGAGCATTTAACAGAGAAACCTTGACTCGATGTAATGCACTCCAAATAGATCACTCACCATCCACAAGGATCGAAGTAAGTACCGAGCGCACTGAAGAACTCTATTTTTATTTTCAAGAAAGTCCTAAATTCAAAATATGATGGCAACCACTTCAAGAACTGTAAAGTTGAAGAATGAAAAGAATAATTCCATTAAGCTAATAAAGAACAACACCTGTGTGGAGCCTAAGTACAAGATATGCCTAGAGATTGCATTGCAACCCAATGATTCTGGCACATTTTTTAAAATTCCACCTAGGGTTTTGCTGATAGAAGATGTAAGGTCGTACATTCATTACAAGATCACTAAGATAGGTGATCTAGAGATAGATCAAGCTTACAAGAAATTGTGTGATGAACAAGGAAACCTGAAAGAAGAACACAAGCATCTACAAGTAAAAGGGATAACTAATGCCCTATATTTCCTGAGTGTTTTCAAAACTGACTGGATTAGGTTAGTTTTGAGAAGAATGCATGACCGGAAATTATGGTTGGATGAACCTAAGCAGATCACTAAGAATGTGTTACATGTTGTAACTGGTTACCCCATAACTGAAAAACCTAAGGCACACAAGCATCCCTCCCAGCCAGAAGTTGAAAAACTCACAAATGCTTTATGGGATAATAGAGGTCTTAAGGTGAACACCATCACCAATGAGGAACTGAGGTTCAGTGCATGTGTGATAGGCTACAAAATATTCCAAGCTAGCAGGCTAAACAACATTGCATCAACAGCAATAAGAACAACTTACAAAATTTTCACAAAGGGAATACAAATGGATCTATGTGAGATCCTATGGAAGCAAATTGATGATAATATGACAACAATAAGTTCTGCAAAGACTAACACATGTAAGTTTGGTTCACTCATCATGTGTATATTCTTTTATTTTCAAGAACACTTTGCTTCAGTTGGCAAAGTGAAATGGGACACTACCAAGCCAGTCACATTGCAAATTAGTGAAATTATCAAGTCACTAGGTAACAAATTTGATTCAGTAATGACTGACCACTTCCTTGACTTCAAGGAAAAGATGATGGAAAGAGTGAGGATCCCTGAACAATTGATTGAACAACATAGGGATGAAATATGTTTTATGGTAGATACAAATTTCACTCACATTAAACCAGTTGTACCAAGGAAAGGCTGGTTAGCACCTCTTGACTATGAGATTAACATAGATCAAGCAACCAATGCAATTGATGTATTGATAAATGAACCACTTGACAGCAAACAACCAAGATTTGGAACTTATGAAGAGGCTTAGTCTAAGATAAAAACAAGCCTAGTAATCAAGAATACTGTCAACAAGAAGAAAAAAATGGTAAAGAATCTTAAAAATATTATGTCGGCCAATGAGAAGGACAAAGAAAAAATAGAGGAAACTGAGAAATAGGGTACCATCGATGCATAGAAAGATAAGAAAGAATCAGATTCCAAGGCCAGTAAATCTGATACACCTCCACCTCCTACAAAGAAACCAAGAACCATAGTGGCTCAAAGAACAAGGAGCCAAACTACAAAAGCTACTACACCTCTCAAGAAAGGTCAAGTGAGGACCTATAAGAGGAAGCAACAAACAAAGAATCAAACTATGAAACCAACACCTACAAAAAGGAGGAAAAGACTAGTCAGGACCAAAGATGACATAGAAGATTCAAAAGAGGATGGGCCTAATGTAGAGAAGAAAAGATTAGCCCCTAGAACAATGGATGAAATTGCAAATTCAATTGCTAATACCGGTACAATGACTGATAGGAAAATCAGACAGTGGGAAAATATGGAGCTAGAAGACCAACATACGATACAAGATGCAATAATCAGAGCATTGGTCAAGTTCAAATATGTACCAATAGAATTTATAGGCCAAATACCCAAAGAACTGGGTGACATAATTTCACAACAATGGTCATATTCTCTACATACAGAAAAGGAAGAAACGGAGAGGGTACTTGTCACACTCATGCCTCCTGAATCAAAGATGGAAGAGATTAAAGAAATAATGAAAAAGAACTCAAGTAAATTTGTAGCTAAGATGAGAGCTTACAAAGTGTTAGAGGATAAATTTACAGAGTTGGACAACATGACCGAGGCCAACTGGAGACAAATCCTAGATCTACCTGCAAAGTCAACAAGTTGTGAGAATCAATTACTTCTCACCGACACACCTCATGTAGAGGAGGAGAAAGATAAAGCAAGTCCTAAATATATTTCTTTGGATAATGTAGATAATAATGAGCCCATTGACTTAGACCAAGTCATGGATATCTTGACATTCAAGACATCACTCATTATGATTCCGATAAAGATCCATAGAAAGAAGAGGATGTCATTTTCATATCTCTTAAGGATCAAATGAAGAAACCAGAATTGGAGACAAAAATAAATAAAGACATGGATGTTGCTAATGAAATATGGCCAGACACTTCAATTATTGACATCACAGGTTTGGACCCTACAGATCAAATACAAAAAGATGAAGATGTCACTACTCAACATGATCAAACTGATGAGCAGGACACACTTCTAGATGCAGCACAAGTGGGCACACAGAATATTATTCCAATATTGATGAAGGCCATCAATCTGCTAGAAGGAAATGAAGAGTCAAATGCAACTGATTCAAGCATACCTGAAGACAAGGGTGATGCAGAGACAAAAGACACAATAGATGAACCAAAGGATACAACTACAGATCAAGCTACAATCAATTATTAGAAAGACAAGTCTACTGATCAGAATAAAGAAGATGCACAAAAAGTAGAAGAGGACAAGCAGAAGGAAAAATGTGAAGAGGCAAAGATAGATGAACAGGAGAAGAAAACAGAAGAGAAATCTATAGAAATACCTAAGGTTGATGGAGAGACATCTTCACCAAACTAACAAGTGAACCTGGAGAAGAAAACACAAGAAGCTTCATCTACAAAGCCTTCACCGAGTGCTTCAGAGAAGAAAGATGAACTAGCAATGGTAGTTCTTACATCTGCTTCTACACAAATCCCAAGGAAGAAGAAGAGAAATAATAAGAATCTAGTTACTCTGGATGAAATTATTGAGATTCCAGTATGTGATCCTAGAACATTGGATCCTACTGAGTTAACAAAGTATGCAAGACTTTGTGAAAGGAAACCCATGTAGGACAAGTTGAGAAAAGCCACCAAAGAAGCAAAGGTACTTGAAGTTGCGCGAGGAATACTTTAGCAAATTGTACCTGACATAGATGTTGATCAAACAGCCCCCATGCTTAATAAATTAGTGGTTCTCACTTATGCAATCACATCTCAAAACATAGATGTTGAGAAGGCTATGGAGGCTAGACTTGAAAAGAGGTATGAATTCAAGTTAGCTAAAAAGATAAGCCAAGAAGTGGCACTACAAAAGGTAAAGCTTTCTGAACTGGTAAGCATAGTAGACCCAATAATTTTAGAAGCTATAACCTTGATTCATAAATTATGCATGTTAGATCAACTCACAAAGGATTATACCGACAAGATAGCACAGATAAATTTTGATCTTCAAACAAGTGCACAAATTCTCACAAACAGTGAAGAGGCAATCAAATTGCACAATGAACAACTCAAGAAACCTTGGAAGTTGAGACAAGACATACAGATTGCAGAAACCAAGTTTAGAGATGAGGTAAATGAGCTTCAAGCTCAACTCTTACCGATACTCTCATTACTGCAAAACCATATTACAAAGGTAAGAGAACTCATTGCCACCCCATAAATGTATTTCCTAGATAGCATTTATGATATGCATTCTTGGATTGAGCTAGAGCACATGGCATTAGAACTCCTCAAATAAAAATGGGAGAAAATGATTGAAGATATCAAGAACACCCACTCCCACATTCTTGACACATTGTAAGTTACACATTTTTGTCACATTTTTGACAACTTATAAGTTGTACATTTTTCTCATGATTATCAAAAAAGGGGGAAATGATATGTACATTCAATTAATAAAAAGGGGGAAATGAAAGGAAGAAATAGTTTGTACAGTCAGTCATTTGAAAGAGGAAAAGACAGAAAGGGGAATGCATAGTATAAAGGCAAGTATACATTTACATATATTTATACTATACCAATGCATACAATTAGGGGGAGTCATATAATGACAATGATATATACAAGGTGTACATACTAAACACTTTAGTATTATGCACATATCAGTTTTTGATACTAATGTCAAAGGGGGAGATTGAAGACATTATATTTTTTCATTAGTATATGCAAGGAAAAAATGATCAACACCATCAGTTTATGCTACACCGACAGATAGGGAACAACACAACCCGACACCAAGGTTATCGATATTGCAAAGTACAAAGCATCTTGACAAACACTATTCAGTGTTATCCAATGACAAAAGGACAAGGGAACCTGATGAGTAACCAACAGTGCAACTGAAGAAACAATAAAAGAGTAGAACCTGAAAGATGAAGGTAACCCGACAATCAGTTCAAAGAAGGAACATTGACAAACTTTCAGTTCACACTGACGATCAAGAACCGACAGTCAGTTACATCCCACAAAAAGTGGATCTGACTTTCCACGTCAGAAAAATCACTGAAGTTTTATATTTATCTTCCTGATTTGTTTTAAATCCATTACGTGTGGAGAAAGAAATATATTTATTATTATTTTTATGAGTTTAACTATTTTAAAACATGAAAACTAAAGATCAAGGTCAAGTTGTATACCTTGGATCAAGAGTTAACATTGTAATGCGTGATTCTAAAATAGGTCAAATACTTGTATAAATAGATTCTCAATCCATTATGAACATGTTGTTCGATGATTATTGTAGCCACTGAGAGCATCTAAGGATCAGACAAGAGAATTCATGCAACATCACAAACAAAGATCAAATTAGTTATCAAGAATAAAGGACAGGCTACTGACTAGCAGGAAAAGGTATTAATCAATCACTATAGGTGATATTCATATTCTATGAGCTTTAATGGATCTATAATCAGAAATTATAGATTGCATAGAGTCAGGTCAAACATATTTTACACATTCTAACAAGTGGGGTACACTTAAGAAATCCTTTCAAGGAAGGTGGACTTAACAGTCCTATTGTAAATCTCTTAACCGAGTGCACACTTCATTAAGGTTGTTAAAAGCTCTTAACAGAGTAAATCCTAATAGGTCTCCACATTAATACTCCTAACAGGGTAGATCATTAGAAGTGATCAATTGTAAGCCTTTACGGCTCCCTTCCATTCTGCAGATAGTGAAGTTTTGTGGGTGTCATCCCCACCACAGTTTTTACTTCCTAACATGAGTTTTTTGCAATATCATATCTTGTGTTATGTGTCTATTACTTTCATGAATGTTTCATATAATTAAGTTTATGAAATAAATACTACATGCATAAGAAATAATATCAGATATGGTCGGTAATACAGTAAAGATTGATAACTAATGATGAAAGGTGAAAAGTGTTAAAAGTTTTAGAGGTACTGATTCACCCCTCCCCTCTCAGTACTACTTCCCATTAATCCCAAAATGAATTCCCAATGCTTCTACCACCAACCAATAATGGATTCACCACTAAAAAACCATTATAATATAACTCAAAACATCAGATATGGTCCTCCTTAAGGAAGTTTGCTTGGTGTTGCTCTAATCCAAGCAATTTCAACCACTTCCAATGCACAAAATTGGCGATCACCTTCTTAATTCACTCAATATGAAACATAAAAAGTTATAATAATAATTTACATGTTAAAGAGGTATCATTCCATGAGAAACAAATGTAAAAAATTCATGGAATGACCCTTGGCATTAAGATTAGACCAAACTGTTATGGAAAAACAGTGAATCCAAAGGACAGTCAGCACTAATAGATTAAAAATTAAACAAAAGGACCTTCAAAGAATTTAAATATGATTTAAAAAACAATATGAATGTCCCTAATACATTATAAATCCAATATAACTCTTATGAATTCAAAGCCATGCAATGTTCATATAGCAAATAAGCAAAATTCTGAATTTTATTGCATTTCTTTGAGACAGTCCATACATCCACACTTCTCCATTCATACAAGGATGAATTCAATACTTATAGAATTCATAATAAATCTCCCCAACCAATTTGGATTGGTTACATGGCTTTGTTAATAATTTAAACTCCCTAAAACAACTTTCCCACAATTTTCCTAACTAGCCGTTAGTTTTCAAACATTTGAATTTTCAAATTAGGAAAAATGACTTAATCCCTTTTTTATTTGAAAACAATGTACTCCTATGGATTCCTAATAATTTATTAACCATTCCTAGAATCTTTAGACATTACATTTTCAATATTTTCAAGTTTTGAGTCTATTAGCAATTTTTCTTGCAGAATCTATATGAAGCATCAATACTTGACTCTATGACTCCCAACTCCTGATTCTAGAAAAGAAAAGAATAAATAACAAGGATTAAATCTTCCTTCAATTCAAGCTCCATAGAATGAGGTAGGTGTACCTCTTGAGACTCGCTGCTTCACAGTGAATCTTCCAGTGGATTAAGGATTCTCATCCTTCTTCTCTTCGAGTTCCAAACTCAGGCAGACTGACCTAATGATTCACTCTTTAAGGAATCAAAAAAATTACCTCTATTCTTTAATACAAATGATAAACATCTATGTCCTTTAATAGAAACTAAAAAGTTTATTTAGATTTTTTAGGTTTGATGATGATAACTTCTATTCAAATCCAGATCAGTGCCTAATCTAGGGAAAAGAGTCAAATGAAACATATATTCACAAAAAAAATTTAAATAATAACAAACTTAGAACCCAGTTAAACTTCCTTACAACTCATCTTTTCATTTCCATACCCAGACATCAAATTCTTATGAAAGTCTTGAACCCTCTGAAACCAGTGTATTTAAAAGGCCTTACAAATTTAATACACAAGAACTCAAATAGAAACACATGAAGACATCACAGATATGAAAAAGGAATCCCACTCTATTTTTATTAAAATCCCTCTGTTTCAATACATCCAAAATGACAAAAAGCTTTGAAAATAGACTCAAAATAAAAAAACTGCTTAGCATTTGTAAATTCACCATCTTTGTTACAATGGATAAGAAAGAAGATATAGAGAAAGGGAAAACAAATTTCCACCCTAATTTACACTTGTATGCTTCCAAGAAACTTTTTCAAATATCTTCTCCTCCAAAATATGATATTTGTTCATTCCTTAAACTCCCTTTGATCTGCAATCATCCCTTTTAACAAACTTGATCCTACTTTTCTCTGAAAGAAAAATCCCATGTGGGTTCTTTTCAAGATTTGAAATAAAATATTTAAAAAGACTATAACAATAATATTCAATGTTTAATTTGGACATTACTTTAAATTATGCATTTTCCTTATCTTTCTGCATTTTCCTTGCCTTGTATTTCTCTCTTTTCTGCACATTCTTGCCCAGACTTCACTAGATTTTTCCACTTGTCATGCGCTGGTTTTCTCTAACTCTAACTAGGTCTACCTGAGTTCATCTAGAGACTTAAAGACTACCTTTTACCTCTAAATCTTTGAATCCCTTAGCTAACTATGGTTACATCTGGAGATTGGGAGACTAGTCTATCTCTGAGTCTCAAAAATGAATTCCTTAACCACTGGTTTATCTGGAGATTGGGAGACTGCTCTATTTCAAGATCTCTGAATCATTTTTCTAACCCTAAGTTTATCTAGAGATTGGGATATTTCTCTTATATCTAAGTCTCTGAATAAATTGGCTAACTATGGTTACATCTGGAGATTGGGAGATTGCTTTATATCTTGATCTATGAATGAACTCTTCTATAACCATGATTAGATCTAGAGATCATGTACCTAAGCTATCTCCAAGTATCTGAATGTTAGAATTAGCCATTGTTAGATTGGGAGATCTGGCGACTAGGTCTATCTCTGAATCTTGAAATGAATCAGACTTAACCACTAGAATTTGGAGATCTAGCGACTGGGCTCCTTAACCACTACCTCTGGGTCACTGGATGTTATCTCTAACTATGGTTATACCTTGAGATCTTGTGACTAACTTCTACCTCTGAATCTCAGAATGAATTTCCTCTACCATGTGTTGCCATCTCATCTGCGTGCGAGTCCTACCAAAAACATGTTTTTTGTCAAAGTCACCATTGCCTGGGCACATTCACCAAGGTATATTTTGGTGTATTTAAACATTTTGAAACTCCTTTCATGAGAAATGTGAGATAAATACCCCATGTTTTTTTAAAGTTTTCTTACCTTTGTGCCAAAATTTGTTTATAACCTCTCGTAAGCTTGGCATCCTCCATCCGAGCTCAATAGCCCGTGAGCTTTCTAGATCTTTACTTCAAATAAAACTCTAAGTGTGGGTGTATTAAAACATTCAAAATTAATTTTCCTAGAAAATGTGGGATAATGTCCTATAGCCTACGCGTAGAAAACAAATTCCTGCGTGCCCAGATTCACTTCTTTGCAGCATTCACCATGGTCTATACTTCCACATTTTGTAGTTAATATGTTGAAAAGTTAACATACCTTTAGTCTATGCTTTCATCTTGGCGCACACAACATCTTCTTCCAACCATCCAGCAAACATCACAGTTCACGTACATTGGTTGTCTTTATACTTTACACTGGCAACTTGTCAAAAATTTCACATGTCGTGTCTATGAATCAATGATTTAGCATTTAGATTATGTGTTTTTTTTCTTTCACTCCATGCTGGTGCGGGCTTCACTAGTTTGAGGCATTTCTGCCAAACACTTCATGCACCCAACTTGTGCTTCCCGCATTTTGCATTGCAATGATTCCACAACTTGCATCGGGTCCACATGTTTGTTTAAGGCATTTAAACTAGTTCACACACCTTGCCTTTGCTTTCATCTCATGTGTATCCATATTTATCAGAGGGATACTATCAAAAAATTCATATGGCATTGTCTGTGACTCCAAATCTTGCATATTTGTCAACCGCCACCAATCTTAAGGCATTTTGTCCAATAGTTAATGTGCATTGTTTAAACTTACAACACTTCACCCAGAACCCCTTTAGCACTCCTTCAATCACATCCAATTCTCCTTGGAGGTAAGGATTTGGAGCAGCATCGTCGATTCCCATCCTATAAACATGAGATGTTTCAAATCACCTTTAAAATACATACTCTGATTTGCAGTGATCCAATGGGCAAATGGAAGTCGTAATTCATGACAAAGATCAAGAATGTACCCATTTGAATTCAACAATTTGATGGCCTTATTGTTATGCAATTTAGGGTCATCAAGGACTCGCAATCATTTTCTTTCAAATTTGTGTGCTCCATGTTGTGTGAAAACTTCTTTTACTTTCTCAATTATATAATGTTGAAATTCTGATTGTGCTATGAACAAACAATCAAGCTCATCCCTCTTCAATTTTTCCATTCCATTATGGCGGTCTTGTGTTCTCATAAGAATTCACTCCTCATCAAATATGGTAGATATGACTTGATAAAAAACATATGTGTTTTCTGAACTATAATACCCACCCCTTAGTATGCCTTTCTATTTCAGTTGGTTTCGAAGGTATTTATGTATTAATTTTTATTATGTCATTGATTCATTGCTTAGTGTATTATATCTTCTATTTGCATATAATTTATGATTATCTCATGTTGGTTATGTATATGTTATGTTGTCATTTTGATTATGGTTTTCTAACAATACTGACCCTATATATGTATGCACATGGATCGTTGGTATGTTTTACATTACTGTTTTATGTGTTTTGTATGGTACGGGACACAGTCGTAGTTACTGGCTTTGGTGAGATCCACATGATAAACTGGTCTCAACCATTGTTTGTTACATTGTATGTATGTATGTTCATCTTTATGATTACAGGTTTGCACATACCGGGCTAGTCTTCCCTAAATTGGCAGGAGTGAGTGCGCCCTATCACAATATCTCAATGGTAAGAGCGGAGAAAATATTCAGGCCTAAATCCCTACCCTAAACCCTTATTTTGTCTGAGAAATGGACAAGAATCTTACTCTCTACCCTATCTGAATCTGTCAAGTGACATGGATTCGTGAGCCTTTTGGTGTGTGCTTGGGTGTGTGTTTTAGTTGTTTCTCTGTTTCAGTTATTTTTTCTGATTAGATGGGTTTGAGTTGATTTAATGATACTTTTGGCTTGATTTATTTAATGATTATCTATGGTAAATATTGATGTTAATAATTGCACCTTTGATAAGGTTAAGAGATTGATATATTAAATATATGGCTATTTAGTAATTAAATATTAATTAAATGCCTATATTTAATTAATTGATTTAATTATTAAGTCTTAATTTAAATAATTGAGATTTAATAGATATTAAATCCAATAATTGTAATCGATTGTGCAATTTGAATTATTGAGTATTACTTTAAGTTGCATGATTAATTGATTTATTCAATTGAAATATTCTCACGCATTTTCAATTATGACTTTGCTTTTATATTATAAAGTTGAGTTGTGCACTGCTTTAAGTGAAAATTGAAAATAAAGCATTTCTTTTAATTATTAATTAGATAATTAATATTTCATTAGGGTTTCCTTTTTGAAAACCTAATTGCCTGGTTTTCTGTATCTTTGGATTGAAAGCCATTTTAGAGGTTGTTCAATCAAGGAGAAGGAGAAATCAGGCGATTAGAGATTTGTGGAAGGCTTAGGAGTATTTTTGGATTTGTGAGTTGCTTTGGATTATTATTGGGTCTTCTCATCAGTTATTAAGGTAGGATCTTGATCTTGTTAATTCAAGCTTCCAGATCCCTGTCTTCTATGCATCTTGAATGCTAGGATCTTATGCTTGAATCTTCCTTGTTTGTTATCATGTGTTTATTTTGCTTAAAATTGGAAGAAAAGGTTATGAAATCTATTCCGTGATTTTTCCTTCTTGATTGCATGTCAGATCCGTGTTTTGGGCTTAAGGGTTTCATTTAATTGCTTTGGTTGTAATTTGGGCATCAGGGTTTTCATGTGGAATGATTTAGTTTTCAAAATTTCCCTTAGGGTTTCAGATCTATGAAAAATGTCTTCTTTTATGAGAAATTTGTTATTGTTGCAAAAATTGAATTGAAACCCTCGGATCTGTAAATTCCTTACCTTGTGAAGCAAAAAATTTACCCTTACCAAGTTCCTGTCCAAACCCCAGATCCAGATCTGTATCGAAACAAAACAATAGAGGTTAAATTTGCATGCAAGATTTTCATTTGAGAATTAAATATTGTCTTTCTCTTGTTTGTATCAAATTGCATGGCTTTAAGAAAAGAAACCCCCTATTTTCTTTGTTTAGAGATAATTATTGAGAAGTAAATCTCTATTATTTGGAAAATATAATAATATCAATTGATTGTTATAGAAAAATGAAAGGATGATTATTAAAGGTTGCTGAGAAATTAATTTTTTTTTTAAAAAGTATATAGTTGGAAAAAATACAGTCTAGTATTTTCTAGAAAATTAAGAAATAGATTATAAAAGAAATATATAAAATATATAAAAGAATATATATATATATATATA
>MU224863.1:647025-681671 GCA_018584345.1 Thuja plicata | reverse complement strand
ATAAATAGGGACACCTTACTATTTTCTATTCAAACAAGATATTAGGTATATGCTCTCAACTTTTTGAAGTTGATCAAAAAGCCAAAAGTGTCAAGTTTGGGTGGTAAAAAGAAAGGAAGGATTAATTTAACCACACATCTCATTTTTTTAAGAACCTCCTTGTCAAGAGGTTGAAAATGAACAAATCTGTTTGAGGTGTTTGGAACAAAGAAAGGAAATAGGGATATTTTCTTCACTCTTTGAGTGAATCAGATTCCCAAACATGTTGGACTGAGTTCGGTTTCTTTCTTTCCATATTCATGCTAGTCAAATAAAGCTTTAAAGGGCTTGCCTCTTGAGAATTGCCTTATGAGGACGGTGAGAGGGAATGACCCAAAGTGGGAGATATTTGTTTTTACTACAATATCATCTGACCCACTATAAATAAATACACTTTACCTTAATCGAAAAGTGACTAAAACTTGTGCAAGCCATCCTCACTTCCTCTAGTAGTCCTTCGGGATTGCGAAAAATCATACTTTTATGCATGTGGGAATCCCCCAAAGGGGTAAAGGATCTTGTCAAGATTTAGACTGGAATAGTTTGAGACCTAATAAAGTAGCAGACCTACCTTTATAGATCCATGATTAAAAGCCAAATTTGTTGACACTAAGGTAGATTTCTTGGAAGACATTCTTGTGCAAACCTATTAAAACATCTGAGAACATACACTTTTAGTGTGGTTTTTAGGAAAATGGTACAATTTAATGTGTGTGTTGAGCTTGTACTCTGTTTTCATGCAAGAATATTTTTTGATAAATCTGATCAAAGACTTTAACTTTTAAACCCAAAAAATACCAATAAAATTGTTAAAATCAACTTTGATCAGCAAAGCGCCGCGTATCATCATTTTAGAGCTGCTTACAAACAAAACTAGGCTGCTTGTCAATCTTAAAACGCCGCTTAAAAGCATTAAACAACTGCGTATGATACTGGAAATTGCCACTTATACATATTTCAAAATTGCCAATCAACGGACAAATGTCGCTTGCCAACTACAGAGTGCCATGTACAGTGATTCCAGTGACCGCGTATTAACAATTAAAGGCCGCCTACACATAGGTAAGAGTCACCTAGAATTTTAAAAGGGAAAATAGTGGGTATCTACTGAAGGATTGAAAACAAGAAAGTTTAATTTTTGGATACCCTTTTGGATGTTCTATCACTGTGGATACCTAACTTGATCAGAATCTATCATTATTGGGCATTTTGCAAATTTATTCACAGATTGATCATTTTAAGCGAGTTTGAAACCTAAGATCTTCATTTGACATATGTTAATGCCAATTTTTACTCAATCCCATTACATCAAGACTACCCTACAACCAGATGGATCTTATCTAAGACAAGAGTGTCCCTTCCCGGGTGATCCTTTTTCTGCAAAACCCTTACACAAACCCATCAAAGAAACAGAACCGAGGATGTCTTTTCCAATTGGCCATATAGATCCCGATCAGATTAATCATGTGAACAAGGATATGAACAAACAAGGAAATGTTGATCCTAACAACAATAGATCCAACAACAATACCAACGAAGGAACAAACATGGATCCTAACAATCAAGGGATGAACAATACCAACAACGGGGGCAATATAGACCCTAATGATGAGGAGTTAACCGATGAAAAGGTTAATGAGGCTATGCAAAGCCCTTTCTTTATGAAACTCATGGAAAAAGTGTTGGAAAAAGACAAGGAGAAGTAATTTCTAGACCTAGCACAAACGGGTCTTAAACTTCCACACGATTATGATGTCACTAAGCTCCAACGAGAAGAAGCTGAGGTTAACTCGATTGATATCATGAACAAACAATTCCAAATTTTTTAGATACAATTGGACACATTAAAACAAAGTGGGGCTCCTAAACCTTTTTCTATTGAAGCCTTGTGTCCATTTCCATTTGACAAGTCTTTAATCATGATACCATTTCCAACAAATGCTATTTATCTGAAATATCATAAATATGAAGGAACATATGATCCTCAAGATCACTTAAGGGAATTTTGTGCCGTAAGTCTAGAGTTCATGCATGAAAAAACTTACCTTATGAGGTTATTCCTTAGAAGTTTGGGAGGTATGGCAACAGAGTGGTTTTCAAAGTTACCCTCTGACATTAGAACCTTTGAGGAATTGGACTCTAAATTTGTAACTCACTATTTTTATAACATCAAACACGAGGTTACAATGCTTAATCTATGCAACACCATACAAAGAGAAGGAGAGGGATTCCTACTTTTCCTACAATGATGGAGAGTGATATTTGTTAGATACCCTCGAAGTGTACCCAAAAAGGAAAAGATGGATATTTTTGTGAACAACTTGAATCATGAAATGAACTATCGATTAAGGCTACAATGTCCTAGATCATTACAAGACTTAATTGAGAATGGGGTGACAACATAAGAGGTATTGGTAAAAAGTGGAGAAAACAAACTCTACAAAGATAACAAGAATAACAACAACAACAACAGTCAATTTTGGACAAAGAATAACAACAATAAAGGAGTGGTTAATGATGGAGTGGTGGAGGCTAATACTTTAAAGGCTATCCCTTTCAATCTCACTCAAAACTCAGCTCAAGCCAATAATGTGAATCAAGCACCCAAAGTGCCCTTCAACAACAACACTAATAACAACTTTGGGGATAATCAAGGGGCTCCTAAGCCTAAACCGTTCTTTGCACCTACACCCAAAAGGAAATTAACTACTTTGGGTGAACCATTGGAAAATACATTAAGGACACTTATTGCAAATAAATTTATTGATCTACCAAAGGCTCAACTAGAGGCATTGCCAGGTTCCGCTTATGAGAAGCAACGGTTTGGAAGGTGTGGCACTTCCTTATGTGAGTGTAAACATCTTTGAAGATGAAGGGCCAATAATATATAGCCTGGAGAATCTGATGGGTAGTGGCATCAGCTGAGCTATGCCTGGTTCCATACTGCTCGTGGAATTCTTCTATCATTTTGGCATCTTGGTCTCTGTCTATGCACCGGAAGTAAATCCCCTTGAAATTCTAGTGAAAAAGCATCCCATTTTTTTATCATGAAGTGTGAGCTTTTCCATCATAGGGTGCAACGTTTGTTAGGGGGAGCCCCTCCATGATATTTTTGTTGAGTAATAGGTACACCAAATTGGTATACCATGGATCTTGAGTGATGGACTCCATAGTGTAAGTTTGGCACTCGATGTTTGGAGTGGCCTCTACCATCACTTTACATAGTCCCTGGCCTCAAAATATTTTCATTGGTTTCATCTCAAGATCATATTACTGGAGGATGGCCATCCATTTCCCCTGGCATTTGCCCAGTTCACTCTGTACTAGTAAAGACTTGACAGCCTGGTCTGGGATAATGGCATGCACTTTTCTCCAGAGAATGTAATGCTAGAATTTCTTCATGGCCTGGACTAAATAAAAGGCCTTTTTTTCTAGTGGTGTGTACCAAACTTCAGCATTCTTAAAGGGAGATCTCATGAAAGAAACAGGTCACTCTTCCCCTTCAACCTTCTGGGTTAAAACTACGGTGACAGAATGTGGTGAAGCGAAGGAGTAGATATGGAATGGGAGGGAATAGTTTAGACTTGCCAAGACCGCAGCCTCCACTATTGTCTACTTGATTTGAGAAAATTCTTTCTTCTCTTTAGGGCTCAACTCAATTTTAGTATCTTTCTTCATCATGTCATTGAGTGGTTTGACAATCTCGGTGAATCCAGTAATCAACCGCTAGACAAAATTTATCTTTCTGAAGAAAGATCTCATTTCCTTTTTAATGTCAAGCATCTGCAAATTCATCAGTGCTTCAACTCTCTCAAGGTCAATGGATATCCCTTTCTCAAAGACAATATGCATGAGAAGTTTTTCTTTAGTGACCCTGAATATGCACTTCTTGGGGTTAAGGGAGATACCATACCGGTGATATCTCTCATAGATTTGAGCGAGGTGGGTGGGATGATCACGCCTGTCCCAGGAAAAGACTGTTAAATCATCCATGTAGATGATTATGCACTTGTTAACTAGGCCTTCAAATGCAATGTCCATGGCCTTTTGAAATGTGGCCCATGCGTTAATTAGGCCGAAGAGCATTCTCTAGTATGCAAACATTCCCCACTTGGTGGTGAACGTCATTTTCATTCTATCCTCAAACTTAACCATAACTTGGTTATACCTGGAGTACCCATCCAGGAAGGACATCATTTGTGAACCATTAACAATTTGTAACACGTCATCCAATGAAGGAAGAGGGTGATTGTCCTTCTTGGAGGCCTTGTTCAAATTGTAGAAATCCACACAGATGAATCTCGCCACTCTTTTTATACACAAGGACAAGGTTGGAAACCCATGTAGTATGCCAGATAGGAAAGATGATCTAGGCTGATAGTAATTTCTAAACCTCCTGGTGGATCAGGGGTTCGATCAAAGGGTTTACCGGCCTCTACTTCTGCCAGAAAGTTTTGGCATCTAGTTTCAGGGGGATGGTATGTGTCATGATAGAGGTATCATAAGTCTTGAGATCCTCATATAATCAGGCAATAACATCAATGTATTCTTGGAGAACCACGAGAATCTTCTCCTTCTCCTCTGGGGAACAAGAGGTACCAATGTGGACCAATTTTTCATCATCGGCTTTACCGATGTTGAATTTTTCATATTTTCCTCCCTCAGACGAGGATGATATCTTTTCTTGGCCCCAGGGGTCTGAATCAAAGATTTGTTCTACAGCTACCATCCCCTTAGGGATGGTGTTGGTGGATAGGTCGATGATCACGTCACCTTCTTCCCCCTACCCAGTATCATCATGATCAATTTATTCCATGATCTGATCTTCAAAGATGTCGACATTTTCCATGAAGGCCAAGATATGTTGGTCATCCTCAAAAACCTGAAAGTAGGTGATATTGTCTGGGTTGGATGGGGTGGGGACCATTTCAATAGAAAATTTCCTGAGCTAGAAACTAGCCATTGGATCGAGGGTACTGGCAAACACAGCGAGGGCATTTGGAACGTAGTTACATTTTTAGGGAATAATTTTGATGCCAAAAGCATTAAAATCTTCAATTAGGCTCAATACCCGATTGTGGTATGCAGGAAGCCTTTTGTCATGACACATGTATTGGCTCCAGACTTATTTTACAATTATCTCTGAATCACCCATCGCCTAGAGGTGGGTGATCCCTTTTCTCAATGCAAACAGGAGTCTAAGGACTAAGGCCTTGTACTCTGTGACATTGTTGGTGCAGTTAAACTTCAACCTATAGGACGCAAGGAAGGATTTTCCTCACGGGTTGATTAACTCCACTACAGCCCCACAGCCTTGTTTTTACCAAGACCCATCAAACTTTAGGATCCAAAAATCATTGTTAGTTTTATGGGGCTGGGGAGATGAAGTGGCATTTGGATTGGATTCTAGGTTGGGAGGTTTGCAAGGTGATTCCTCCGGCTTGGATGGTGCGTAGGTGAGACTTTCCTCTAGAGAATCTTCTGGATTAGGTTCCTGGATGAGTAGTACCTCAATTGTACCACGAGGTGGATTACTTGGTCTAGGTAAACCAGATTTGCATTATTTCTCTTGGAAGTTGGCGATGTGGGTAGCGGCGGAAATGCAAGGCTTACACTCCAATTCAAAGTGTTTTTTATAATGTACCTGACACCAAGTTCCAAATAAGAGGGTGGCCAGAGTTTCCTTACTACCTTGTGAGTCTACCTCACACTTCAACTTTTCATCTAAATCCTATGGGCTCCTCTTCGGGGATGAAATCAAAGGTCAAGATCTCCTGTGTTCGGTATACACCAAGGGAGGATTTAGAGAAAAGGACCTCATTGACCCTCCCAACTTCGGTGAGGGCTTTTTTCATTCTAGGATCACTCTCTACCTAGATCTCATTTGATTTCCCCTTCTAGGGGAGTCACAAGTGGGAGAAGTCCATCGAGAAATGCCCGTTGAGGGCCTTTGACCAATTTTGACTTAATAACATCCCATAGGTTTTTTGGATGTCAACCACTTAGATGTCTATGGTGCTAGATATCTAGGGATCTTGGATGAGATGAATCTAGACATTCTTTAGCTCACCAACCATTTTCACGGTAGTTTTCTCCAATTGGCCTACTGCACCTTTGGACAGTGTGGGAGTGAGTCCGAGCTTCTAGCAGATGGATAAGGGCATGACATTTCCTGAAGCACCAGAATCCACAATGAAGTTGTATAGATTCTTCCCTTGAATGCTCAAGCCTAGTAGGAAGGGAGGATCCTCTGTATTTCCCCGAATGACTGCCGAGTTGGCATCGTTGAAGGTGACAGTCTTTGGCGGACGAATGACAACTTTTGGGTTTCCTAAGAGCTATAGAAGGGATTTCTTTTGCTCGAGACTATTGAGAAAAATATCCATCAAGTTCATGGAGGTAATGGTACTCTCTACTGCCTTAGTGATGTCAAACAACCCCCTGGGTAGGTTGGCTCCCCTTGGCCAGATCCTTGTTGTGGTTAGGGCCAGGTCCTTTCGGTGGGAAGGAATGATCATTTGTGTTTCCCTATGGAGGGGTGCTCTTAGGAGGCATCACCATGTAGGATGACCCCTTTCCCACCTTACTCTGAGCGTTGTAGGGAGTTTGCAGGCTGGTGAAAGTGTTGGCCTCAAAGACAGGATGGATTCCTCAAAGAACCCCTATAACTCAGATTCTTCTTCGTCATCTTCCTCTGTCCCAAAGAAGATGGTCTCACACATGAAGAAAGTGTGAGGGGGCTCTAATGAGGATGATTTTGAGGGAGTAGGGTCAATGAGTTATTGTCTGTCCAACTGGGAGATCATGATGATCTTCTCCAGTGTGGCGTAGTTCACCTTGGAATGTGAGCTAGTGTCATGCAATCTACAGCATGTGGTCAGGGGGTGGAATTCTATGAGTTGTGCAGAATGAATAGGTCCAGCACCACCCTAAGTGTTAGTTTGATTTAGAGGAGAACCTTCGGTATTCATGTTATTGTTCCATTGCTTTTGGTTGGGTCGAGGCTCATTGTTGTAGTTTTGACCTCCGAAATTGGCATTCCATTGGCCAGAGAAAAAATTCCCTCACTAGGAATTGGGGTTGTGGGGTGCGGAAGGCCCCACCTTAAGCTGTCCCATTACCATATTCAAGGAGGACACCAATCACTAGAGGGATTCAACCTCAGTAGATAGATGGGTAGTGGTGTTACAATGTGATGACTCTTGTGGTGGATTACCTAGGAAAGCGGCAGAAGCTCCTGGAGTCAAGGATGAAAATCCTACAGCTGTAGACGACTAGAAGAAAGGCACTCTAGGGGATTGTGTCAAAGGTTGTTGCATTTGTAGTGGCTGGTTCCAGGTAATATATTCCAAACCTGGAATTGTCTGGGCTTGAGATGGGTAAACGTACTGGGCCTATTGGTCTATCGATGGTGGGCCCATATCCATTGTTGGGGCACCCATTGCTTGATTAGGGTTGTATCCTCCAGCATGAGGAGTTCCACTAGGAAAAATATTGAAGGGTAATTTTTGTCCAATCCAGTCGGGAGCTTTGCTCAAACCACAGGACAACTCCAGGGCTAAGTTGTAAACTTTTGCCAGAGTATCCTGATCATTAGCGGTGGTAGTTCTCCAGAGGAGAGTAGAAACAATGGGGTCCATGGCATTCAGATATGTCTGGATGGTCACATCAGTGGATGGGATGAAAGGGCCCATGCACAGCTTCAAAGCACATTGGAACCGATGGTTGAATGTAGTGAGAGGCTCATCTAATTCCTTCCAGATGGAAATAAACTAGCTGTGGGACCAAGCTGGGTCCACGTGAATGTGGAAGGTCACTAGAAAGGCATCTTCAATATCCTGCCAACTATTGATGGAGTTGGCAGGCAAGTTTAGGTACCAGTTCATCTCATTCTATCCTAAGGACAGAGGAAACATCGAGGTTACAACATGTTGATGTTGTATCTGGTGTCTTTTCATGGCATCTTTATAGGCCTAGAGGTGTTCTTCTGTAGTTCGAGAGCCTAGATGCTCATATTTTGGGAAGATCTTCTCCGCATGCGGAGGAAGATCATTGGTAGCACCGGGGAACTGCCCCATTGGGGACCCAGTATTATTGAAGTAGGTAGCCATTGGGACAATTTGGTTTTGGCTGGGTTGGACACTAGTCCCCAGGATTATCAGAGGGATTTGGGTATTCTAGTGTGTAGCGAATCCCAAGATAAAATTGGCTGGCTGTCTCATTTGTTGGGTCATTTTCTTTCAGACGGCAGGTCCAAGTTCTACAAACTCTCCAGGATTTGGGGTTGATGGAAGAATTCTTTCAATGCGTAGGGGTGAAAATGACCCTATACCATGGAAAGTTTGGTTCCTAAAACTACTGCTTGGGGATCCCTCAAGCGGTGTGAAATTGAAATCTTCCGAGGGAGACGAGCTCATGCCCTCCTTCTAGCACCAGTTTCAGTTGACGAGACTTTGTGACCGGCTCTGCCAACAGAGATAAGTTGTCACCAGGTATTGGGGTACTGGCCAACTTCACCTAAAGAGGTTTACTGGAGAATGAATTCTCCTAGCCTCCAAGCACCTGGTAGTCAAGTCTTAACGGTGTGGGGAGCTAAGTGGGGAAGGTGACTATTGTTTGAGGGGATAGCTAGTTTTTAATAAATTTTTTGGAGATTTTAAAAGGGATGGGGTTTCCTGCAAGAATTTGGATTATCAAAGAAACCTCAAAAGATAGATCAAGGTTAGACGTATATTTGTACCTATAGTTATGCAATATATATTCAAACATCAAACAATGCTCCAATGCAATAAAACTAGGCTAAATACCAAATACACAATGAACCAGTGACTCATATGCATTCAATAGCAAAGGGAGGTAGGATCATTAATCAAAACTAAAACATAGGAGAAAAGGACATAAGAAAATATACTGCACAAAATATGTTTGCTAACTTTAGAGATCAGAACAACAACAACACATGGCCATAAGGTGTTCTTCCTTCTTTCATTATCTTGAAAACATTCCAGCATCACTGGCAAGTACATTCATGGCTCCAAGGGAGCATTCTAAGCTACTCAGAACAACTGAGCATTGAGCTATTGAGAGAAACTGAAAGTAAAATGCTATTTGCAATGAACTGAAAATACTATGATTCTATTACTGCTAGACTGAAAAATCATCAATTTCACCAACCCTTATTATAGCCTTGGACTTCTTATTTATACACAAAATTGACCTAAAACTTGACCTAATCTACCTGTATACTTGCTAAATATAATACATTATTTGTGGCTGGTACTACTTGCACCACTCACAATCACCTCAAGATGTACAGAGGTCTGACAAGATAGAAGAAGAAGATAGAGGAGAAATCTAGAAGAATCAGCCTAGAGAAGAGACTTGAGGTACTTATGGAAGAACTTTTCTTTTCCTAGTAACCTAGACCACATGCCTCATTAATGAAAATTGTGGCTCCCTATCTTCAATGTGCACCAGGTAGTAAATGCGGGAGCGGCGCCTTGGGAGAATCATCTGTCAGAACCATCTCTTCCGCCTGACATGTTATTATATGGATCACCTACATTCTGACCCTTACTAACTACTTGAAAATGATTGGTTGGCTCTGGGGAACCTTGACATAGATTGTTGTGAATGAATACAAAACTTGGACACAAAATTCCAGAGTCTGTGAGCTTACGCTCAAAGAATGAAAAATTTGAAAAACTTTGCCCTGCTGGTGAAAATTTCTCGAGAATGGAGGACTTTATTGCCTTCTACTCTTTTGAATGCCTCCAAGATTTGGAGGATTCCTTCTTCATCTATCTCTTTTATACAATTTTAGTGTTCTTTGGCCGCCTCAAACTGTTTGCCCACATCCCGAGCACCCTCCTTGAATTATGCGGCCATCTTTACGGCATCATGTGCCTAGAGAACCATCCAGGTGAGGCATGACATTTTTGCCTTATCAAAATATCCAGGAGTCTAGAATCATGATTCCATTATCTCATCAAATTTACCAATAGAAAAATCTACCGAAGCACAAGTTTGAGTGCTAAAGGGACCAATTTCTGAAACCCTTGTAACAAACACCGCATATGAATTTAATGACTTTTCAATCACCGGGACTTCATCCTTTAAGGCCACTACTAGTTGCTTGATCATCTCTATTTTGAGACCAAGTCTAGAGTGTTGGACCCGAAGGAACTTGAAATGTTCATCCCCCAAAATTTCTGTCTCTGTGACAATATCTTCCCCGATATTCATTTTTTCTTCTAGCTCACCATTCCATTCCTCATACTTTTCTATCTCCCCTTCCCGCTAGAAATTGATGTTGTTCACCAGGCCCAAGATGTTGCTAGCCTAGTAGAGGTCTGGGAGGGTATTCATCAAGAAGTGCCTTACGTCTCCTATCTGTTCTGTCACCCAATCATCTACAGCTTGCACTTTCTTCTTCATGGTTCTCAACGTGTCAATGTCACCCTGTGGGAGCGGTGTTCCAGAGGTGGAGGCCTCTGAAGGAATTATAGTTAAAGGCTGCATCAATTTTGTAAGAAGACCAAGGAGGTTGGAATTTTCTTCTTTTTCCTTTTTCAATTTCTGGGCTTGTTTGTCATATCGGGCCTCAATTGCCTGGCTAGCCTCTTTTAACAGGTTTAATTCTCACTATTTGTCTCTCCTCCCTAGAGGAACTTTTGTGATCGTATATTCCACTGCCTCTTCTACATCTGGGGGATGTGTCACTACCATCATGATGATATTTTCTCCTGGACCTGTCCAAAGGGTATGAAGGGTCTGGGCCTTCTTGGGCTTCTGATCCTCTTGTTTTTCTATCATTATTTCGACTAGAGAGAGGGGGCTCTCACTGCTGTCAGGACCTTCCTTTTTCTTGACTCTACCAGCCATTATGTTGGTAGGGGTGTTCTTATAGCTAAGTCTTGGATACTGGGGTTTCCTTCGGGGGCTGGCCACACTTCTTTGGCATCTGTAGTCTTTGTGGACTCCTTTTCTCCACTCTAAGGATTCCATGTTTCTCCCACCTTAGTGGAATTTTCATTTGTAGTGTCAGAGACCCCACCTTCCCTAGCACCTGTAGCATCTGTATCCATGTTTCAAGGGTTCTCCCCTATGTCCTGCTACTGCTAGTTTCCTTCGACATTATCTGCTGGGACATTCTCCTCCGAGGGCACATTTTCTAGAGGGGGTAAAGGTGTCTGGCCTGGATCTGACTGTTGTGCTGCAAAGACTACCTTTCTGAATGTCACATTCTGGGGTACCTAATCACCCAAGGTAACTAGAGGCATTTGAAGAGTGACAACTGGGGGTACAGTTTCTCCCAAAGGTCCAGTTTCCCTAGCCATAATCGACTACTCATCCTGTGTCTTCCTTTTATCTCTGTCCCTGGGACTGGTGTTTCTTCCACACTTGGTGTATTCTCTTTTTCTTTCTCGTAGGCTTCTTCTTCTAGGGAAATTTATTTTTCTTGACTTTCTCCCTCCCTAGAGATATTTTCAGCCTCTTGCTCAGAGATTTCTTCCACTGCCCTCTCCACATCTTCCTACAAATTTACCAAGTCATCAGTCTGTAAGATATCATCAAAACTGTCATGGGGTAGGGAGACCTTTGGCTGATCTTCTACTTTGGGGGAGGAGTGGATAAGCTCCACAGGAATATTTCTTGATGTTTCAGGGCTTGCATCTATGCTTGGTGGAGGATTATCTTCCCTTGGCTTCTTTTTCCTTGTTTGCAGTGGGACCCCAATGTCCAGGATAGCTACACTCTCCTCCTCTGTATTTACCACTTGGATCATAAGTTTTGCAAGTGATGGTGAGCCTGTAGGAAGGGTGGATCTCACTGGAGTAACTAGGAGACTGAAAGAAAGTCAGGTGCTCATTATTTCACTTAGCAATCAGGATGACTCAAGCTGGATGTGAATTTATTCCATGATAGGGGGTGGAACTAAGGACTGGACCAGGGCCAGGGTTCTCTCCTTTTATTTCCCCTTATCTTTTCCATGTCTAGATGTTCCAGAGGCCAAAGTGGACCCCCATAAAACTAGACCCTTCTGGAGGATTATTTTCTTGCATAATTGTGCAAAATACTCATGACTATGTTGCACAATGCCTTGGGTGACGTCCTCAATTATTAAAACTTCTAGGGTGTCCAAATCCATCAGAGGGAGATCCATATTCTCAACCCCCTGTAATTTGTATGACGGGTCCTCCAAGGCCCCTCTATCTAAAAATTCCTTTGGAAAGGGTCAAAAGTCAAGGTGCTTCATCATTCCTTTTTTCATTCTTTCTTACTTTTGACCCCGGACATCAAAATCATCTCGACAATCTGCCCAAATCCTCCAAGTGAGGCTGATGGGGTGCTGACACCCAAGGCAATGTTGTGTTTATTTTTCTGAGTGGATCAAAATTGTTCCGCGCTAGATAGAATTCTGCTAGCCCCAAAAATTTTAACTCATTACCTGCCTCTTTGGTCACTGCAACACTGCAAGAGTAATTTCTGCAAGTGATCAGGAAAGGGATGGAGGTAATTTTCTTTACTCCATAAAGTGCATGGACCTCTAGGATTTTCCTGCAAAACTCCATCAAAATAATCATATCCCCACAATTCTTGGGTAGTAGGTAGGGCTTGTTGGTTAAATTGAATATAAGAATGTTGGTTAAATTGAATAAAATAATTTCTATATGTACTCACCAAGGCCATAGCCTCCTTTGACAGTCGGTAACTGACATCCCGAGATGGTATCAAAATGCTCTAGTAAATGAAGGTATCGTTTACTTGGAAAAACTTGGGGAAGCTGGCTTCCCATGTAATTTGGGGAAAATAATCCCAAGGCGTACTCTAGCTAGGCCTGGTCCCAAGGATGCCCACTATAACTAAACCCCAAATTTTGGGTCTCTGCTATGCCAATGCCCATAGAACATACGAAGTCATGTAGAACTTCGATGTCCTGCTGACATTGTTCAGCTGAAAATCTACATGATTGGAAATAACAGTTTCCCAGTCAAAAATTTTCCCATTGGTAGTGATGTTGTATAAAAAGTAATACATCCAAGCTATGAAATCTTGGGCATGTGATTCCCTAAAGACCCAGCATAGAAAGATGATCCCCGCCTGTGTGCTTTCTTTGAAATCTATGTGGAGGATATCAAACTTCATCTTCTTATAATCCCTCCTCAGAGTCTTTATCCAGTGGGCGTTAAGGTGCTGCCTAGAAGCTTGTTGTACATTAGTGAACTCCTATAGTGATGTGGTGCAGGAGATGACAATAGAATTAGAAAACTGGGGGATTCCCAGTCTTGAAACCAAAGTGGCAGCGTCAAGAGATACTAGGGGCGTTGGGTAGCCCATTGGAAGGGGAGAAACAAGTATAATGGCCTGGATGGTGGTGTTGTAATGTTTTTCCAGAGTTAGGATGAACTCTAGGGCTTGCACAGAGTAAGAGAAGTAGGCGGCTTTGATGATTCCAAAGGCGGCCATGTTCTTCACCATACTATCTCTAGCGGAACGCTGAGTGAAAATTGTCCTTACTATGCCCTGTAAAATGACCCATGGTCAAAAATCTATGCCGGTGATCAGTTGTAGCTTAGAATCCACCTTGGATCCCATGAGGACACCATCCCTCAGATATTTGGATCTTAGCGGGAGTTTCTCTAGTACCTTCTCGACCCTTGACTTGGTGGCCACTCTTGTTGAGGTGGTCAGGAGTTCCAGACTTCTAAGAGGGGAAGCTACCTTAGACATATTGATTGATGAATTATTGATAACCTGCGAGACTAGACAATTGCTAATACAAGTAATTAAATATAATAAATTTCCAGGTTCCGGGGATTTCATCGCCATTTCACACCTGTCCTCAAAAAGATGTTAGCTTGCATCAAAGCCCATAAATGTAATAAACAACAGCTTACTTTGAATTTTATCAACACCTAGGGGTCCCGGGGGTTTTTCTTCATCTGTCAAATATGATGAAGGTTGTGGGATTACGTGGAACCCAAATTCTAGAGAAACTAGCCGTTATTGAAGTGACCAGGCAATAAGCCATACTAGGTTGATGTGGGTTGTCACATTGTCATGCAATAAACAAAGTAATGGAATTTAAGGTGAAAGTTGTCTTGACATGGATGAAATGAATGCCACTTTTGATTGTTTTAAATGCTCGTGCATGGGTAATTTAATCCTGCCATCAATGCCAAAGCAACGGGTGGAGAGAGAAAGGCTGAAAATCAAACAGGTGAGGTGCCGAGTTTAAGTCCAGCAAAAACCAAGTGGTCGAGCTTGAATTGGATTCAACAAAAAAGAGGGCATAGTGAGCTTGCCATAGGATGGGTCAAACTTGACGGGATATACAAACTAAACATAGAAAATACCAACAAATTTACATGCTATTTATACATAAGGCCGAAGAACCAACCAATTTACAATAGTCATCAACCAACCACTAAAAAATTTACAACCATTTACAAAAGCTTACAGAGATCTACAAATATTTACAATTATTAACATGTTATCTATATTATCTACAAATATACAGAAACAAACAATGCACGAAAGGTAGACAACCTTCCTACAAATCCATCCCACCAATGGGAGGCGACGACGAAGACCAGAAGAAAGAAAGAAAAAACCGAAAAATAGAGAAACAAAATGTGAACCAAAAGAATGCGAAGAACCAGAAGGGACTACCTTAAAACCAGGAATGCAAAGGGAAGGGCATGGGAGGTGCTCCGCAGACAAATAGCTCTATAAACCCACAAACATGCTTAGAACACCGCAGGATGGCCTGAACGCACATAGGTCTGAGCTCTAAATCATTGTTAATTACTGTCAGCCTCTCGAAGAAAATTTCACTTATCTCACTGCTAAACACATAATTTTATCTTAATCACTCCGAGGGTAATATGTTCACAGTAAGTGTAAAAATGACAAGTGAAACCCAATTTATACCCTTTAGGTGAAAACACACCACTTCCTTTTGTAAGTCCCGAGAAAAATGAAAACCTCTGAACTCAGGGCCCGGGAAATCCTGTACGATCACACCCTCTAACTAAAGAGGGAACAATGACACAAGAATCCCAAAGTCCAGAATCTGATAGGCACAAAGAAACAAAATACTCCAGGGTTAGGCCCCAGAGCTAGGAAGACCAAAAGGGAACACCACAACGGTCACGCGGAGGAAAAGGCCAAAGAAAACAAAAAGAAGCCAAAAGAAATCAAGGAAGAACTAAAAGAGAAAAGGGGGACCCAACATTTTGCCAAAAAAATGTAGGGATGGGTATGCAGGGTATAACAATACCCATCGGGAATGAAATTCTAGAGTCATATTTAGACGCACACGTCTGAAAATCGGCAGTTAAGAGTTCTAAAATTTTCTCACTACTTAGTGGGCATTGGACTTCATGTTCACCTCCTTTCGTCTCTTTCTCGATGGTGGAAATATCTTCCCCGATGTAAAAAAGGATTGAGATTTCTTAGCTCATTTCATCTTGTGCAAAAGAATCACCACAACAACTTTCATCTGCATCCTAATCATCCTCTTTTTGTTCACACAAAACTTCTTCAAAATGAAACAAGAAATTTGTACTATTATGCTGAGAAAAAGAAAATTTTGCAGGCTTAATGGAAACATTTCCAACTATAAATTCATCTTCATCATCTTGTTGTTCATTGAATTCATTGTCAGCATCATAATCACTATCACCAACATAACTAGATTCAACATTAGGAGCATAATCTGATTCAACATCACGAGCACAATCAGATTCATCATCACTAGCACAATTAGATTCAGCACCATCTACATAAATAGATTCAGTTTTTTCAATTGAATCTATCCATTCTATAGCACACTTAATACCTTCTTCTCTAAGAGATGCAGGCCAACTAACTGATTCAGGCACACAAAGTTCTAAAAACAAATCAATCCATGCTAATTCTGGAAACTCAATGTCTGTTATAAGCTTATCAACTACATTACAAAACCTTTCATAAAACAAATATGTTGACTCTTTCTTCCTTTCTCCAACCCTTACTCTTAAAATCAATAGGACTTTCTCTTGGATGTTTTTCTCTCTTAATGTAATATATCTATTAAATTTCTCAAGATCTTCCTGATAAATTTCAGATATAGAAAATTTATCCTGATCCATTAAACTCGGACTCTCCATTGAACCATTTATTTAACAACACATCTTATTCTATCACAAAAAATTCTATACAATTTTATGCAATCATAAAATTCACATAAAAACACCATACTTCTGATTTTAACAACTTAAATCTCAACTAGGAAGTATGACAAACTTCAAATCTATTCTCTCTTTTTTTAATGACTTCTTCACATGATAAGGGACTTTAGTTTCTTATAAAAATGAGGATTACCTAGACAAGAATCGCAACTTCTTCTCTTATTTATTTTTTGGCTGGAATATGGTAGATCTAAAGCCTCTTTTGTAGCTCCATTGGGTTCTTTTCTCATAGAGTTGCCACCTCCTTGCAGAGGAAAAATTTCAAACAACAAAAGCCATTTGGAAGTTACATTCAATTCTGGGCTTGTTCCAACCAGCAAAGCCACACCATTTTCTTCATACTTGCTGCAAATAAAAAACACTTTCCAGGATGTCCTTACACATATATCTGAAAAAAAATTTAGATTCTATTTCTTGAATCTCTCTCTTACAATCAAATTCTGGGGTTGATTCAGCAAAGCAAGGAAACAATCATCTTAAACTTGCTAATCTTAAACTTCACATAACAACTTATGGTCACACAATTTTACACTGGCACAAACCAGCCAGGATTCACAGGTTTCAACAAAGTCACCACCCACAACAAGTATGGGAAAATTTCACAAAATGGTCAAGAAATGGAACAATAGAAAATTAATTCTTATGAAATTTAAAACACTATTGTTAAAAACCACTTCTCCCCAGCAGATTCGCCATTTTGTTAGCGATTTTTCTTGCAGAATCTATTTGAAGCATCAATGCTCGACTCTATGACTCCCAACTCATTATTCTAGCAAGGAAAAGACTAACAAACAATGATTAAATACTCATTCACTTTGAGCTACATAGACTCGGGTGCATGTACCTCTTGAGACTCACTACTTCATAGTGAATCTTACAGTGGATTAGGGATTCTCATCCTTCTTCTCTTTGAGTCCCAAACTCAAGCAGGCTGACCTAATGATTCACTCTTCAAGGAATCAGAAAAATTACTTGTATTCTTTAATACAAATGATAAAAATGTATGTCCTTCAATAGAAACTAAAAATTTTATTTAGAATTTTAAGGTTTGATGATGATAACTGTTATTCAAATCCAGATCAGTGCCTAATCCAAGGCAAAGAGTCAAATGAAACATGTATTCACAAATTTTTTTTAAATAATAATAGACTTAGAACCCAAATGAAATGTTGTACAATTCATCTTTTCATTTCCATACCCAGACATCAAACTCTTATTAAAGTAATGAACCTTCTGAAACCACCCTTAAGAATTACTCTTCCCTTGAAAGAAACTTAAAAACAATCCCATAGTTACCTTGTAACCAGTGGATTTAAAATGCCTTACAAATTTAATAAACAAGAACTCAAATACAAACACATGAAGAAATCACAAATATGCAAAAGGAATACCACTATATTTTCATTAAAATCCCTCTGTTTCAATACATCCAAAATGAAAAAAGCTTTGAAAATAGACTCAAAATCAGAAAACTACTTAGTAGTTGTAAATTCACCGTCCTTGTTACAATGGAGAAGAAAAAAGATATAGAGAAAGGAAAAATAACCTATCTACTTCCAAGAAACTTCTACAAATATCTTCTACTCCAAAATCTGATACTTGTTCATTCCTTAAACTGCTTTTGATCTACAATCATCCCTTTTAACAAACTTGATTCTACTTGCCTTTGAAAGAAAATTCCTGTGAATGTTCTTTTCAAGATATGAAATAAAATATTTCAAAAGACTATAACGAGACTAGTCAATGTTTAATTTTCACATTACTTTAAATTCTGCATTTTCCTTGTCTTGTATTTCTCTCTATTTTGCACATTATTGCCCAAACTTTGCCAAATTTTGCCACTTGTCATGTGTTGGTTCACTCTAACTCTAACTCAGCCTGCCTAGGTTCATATGGAAATTCGGAGACTGAATCACATGGCTAACTATGGTTACATCTGGAGATTGGGAGACTAGTCTATCTCTGAGTCTCTGAATGAATTCCTTAACCACGGGTTTATCTAGAGATTGGGAGACTTCTCTATCTATAGATCTATGAATAATTTTGCTAACCCTAATTTTATCTAGAGATTGGGATATTTCTCTTATCTATGAGTCTTTGAATGACTTGGCTAACTGCGGTTACATCTAGAGATTGGGAGATTGCTTTATCTCTTGATCTTTGAATGAAATTTGCTATAACCATGATTAGATCTAGAGATCACGTGCCTAAGCTATCTCCATGTCTCTAAATGTTAGAATTGACCATGGTTATATTGGGATATCTAGCGACTAAGTCTATCTCTGAATCTCAGAATGAATCAGACTTAATCGCCAACATCTAGAGATCTGGTGATCGGGCGCCTTAACCACTACCTTTAGGTCACTGGATGTTAGCTCTAACTGTGGTTATATCTTGAGATCTCATGACTAATTGCTACCTCTAAATCTCAAAATGAATTTCCTCTTACGTGTCACCATCTCATCTATGTGTGGGTCCTGCCAAAAACATGTTTGATGTCAAATTCACCATTTCCTAGGTACGTCCACCAAGGGAGGCACAAATCCTTCACTCTTTCTTCAAACTACCTTGTATGCGTTGGTGTATTTAAACATTTTGAAAATCCTTTCATGAGAAATGTGGGATAAATCCCCCATGTTGTTTTTAAAGTGTTGTTACCTCTATGCCAAAATATGTTTATAACCTCTGGTAAGCATGGAATACCTCCATCCGATCTCAACATCCCACGAGCTTTCCATCTCTTTACTTCAAATAACACTCTAAGCATGGGTGTATTTAAAAATTCAGAATTACCTTGCCTAGAAAATGTGGGATAATATCCTATAGCCTACACGCAGAAAACAAATTCCTACATGCCCAGATTCACTTCTTTGTGGAATTCACCATGGTCTATGCTTCCATATTTTATAGTTAATATGGTGAAAAGTTAACGTACCTTTAGTCTGTGCTTTCACCTTGGCGCGCAGAGTATCTTCTTCCAACCATCCAGAAAATATCACAGTTCACGTGTATTGGTTGTCTTTACACTTTGTATTGGCATCTTTTCAAACATTTCACATGTCGTGTCTATGACTCAATGGTTTAGCATTCAACTTATGTTATTTTTTTCTTTGACTCCATGTTGGCATAAGATTCACAAGTTTGAGGCATTTCTGCCAAACACTTCATGCACCTAGCTTGTGCTTCCCACATTTTGCACTGCAATGATTCCACAACTTGCATTAGGTCCATGTATTTTTTTAAGGCGTTTAAACCAGTTCACACGCCTTGCCTTTCCTTCCATCTCATGTGTAGCCATATTTATCATAGGGATACTGTCAAACAATTCACAAGGCATTGTCTGTGACTCCAAAGCTTGCATATTTTTCAACCACCACCAATCTTAAGGCATTATGTCCATAATAGTTTATGTGCCTTGTATAAACTTCCAACACTTCACCCGCAACCCCTTTAGTACTCCTTCAATCACATCCAAGTCTCCCTAGAGCTAAGGATTTGTAGCAGCATGACCAATTCCCCTCCTATAAACATGACATATTTCAAATTACCTTTAAAAGGCATACTCTGATTTGCAGCGATCCAATGGGAAAATAGAAGTCGTAATTCATGATAAAGATCAAGCATGTCCCTATTTGCATTCAATAATTTGATGGCCTTGTTTTTATGCAATTCAGGGTCATCAAGGACTTGCAAGCATTTGATTTCAAATTTGTGTGCTCCATGTTGTGTGAAAACTTTTTGCTTCCTCAATTATATAATCTTGAAATTCTAACTGTGTTGTGAACAAATAATCAAGCTCATCCCTCTTCAATTTTGTCATTCCACTATGGTGGTCTTGTGTTCTCATAAGAATTCTCTCCTCATCAAATATGGTAGATATGACTTGATATAAAACATATGTGGTTTCTAAACTCTGTATTGTTTATAGAATGTCATTCAAGGATTCATCTTCCATCCATGGAGGCAATTCATTTCTCAAAACTGAAGTCATTTGGAAAGTCTTCTCTTTGGCCAAATGCTACTGATTGGGTTAAAGGCTATGATTATTTAGATAGGAAAAGAATATGAAGGTTTAAACACCCATTGACTGACAAAGATATGCATTTGGTATAAAAGTTTTAAATCCTTCTTCAAGAGAACCCTATCAAGACAATGATTTAAACTAATGCCAAATGTGACTTCAAGAATCTGACTCCTTGCATACTAATTCATACAAGCACAATGAGGATGTGTGTTGAAATATTTTTTCTAATTCAAAACTCGGTGCAAGATATCCATGATCAAACATGGTCATTCTGAAAACCTTCTAAAAGTGGAGCAAACATAGCCATTCTGAAAAATTGTGACAATTATAGATGTACAAATTGCAAAAATTGCATTTGGATTTTCCCTTGGAAAAATACAAAATTATGTCTCCAGGCTCAAGCACTGATCCTAGCAGTAGATTTACATACAATGAATATAAGGAAACAACTTACATCTCAAAAAAACCTCCCATACAAAGTTACAACCCTCTAAAGATGACTATTATGCAAATGCAACTCTATCAACATTGGCAACTTGAATAAATGGCTTTTGGTTTTAATTTCACAGACCAATCAAGAGCACACCTTAAAGTCTAAAAGTATGGGAATAGATTCCTTTTCACATAGAGAAAACAAGGTTGTAATAATTTTTCTCCAATGGTCAACTGGTCAACTAGCACTAATCTTCAAAGTCGGCCCTTCAAAACTTTTTGAACTCAAACACAGTGAAATTCCACAAATATGACTTTAGAAAGAGCTAAGAAAAGTGTTCCAATGGATTGACCATAGTCTAAAAATCTTCAGGAAGGTACACTTTCATGTTTACAAAGAAGAGGAACACTCAATTCTCTACGAAATTCAATTGGGTACAAATTGTGGGACCTCAAAGGAGGGAATTCCATAATTCTACATTTCAGAATCTGAGAAACAAAATAAATTGCAAATGGAAAGGTTATGGGAAACTTATCGCTTAAACTCACAAGGGTCTGTAGATGGGTATGCTGACTCATTTTCATGCCTAAAACATCTTGGAACAATCATTATGTCCTGGGTATCAATCTGGCCAAAGATGTAGACCTACAAAGTAGGTCACGTAGTAAACATTGAATACACACACAAGTGCAGATTTAGGTGATGACCTCCAAATGGCTATCTTTGAAACACATCCAATCTGACTTATGAGAAATGAAACCCACTGTAAATACTTCATGAAAGCTATTTAACACTCTCTCCAAGTGGTTTCCCATAAAAAGTATCAGGCCTCTTTTTACATGCACTCAAAGTAGGCCTTCTCCATAAGCCTTTTTGGGCCAGTGACTTGTGCCTTAGAGAAAATTTTAAAATTGTCCACTCCAAAATTATCTAGAATTTTAGAACTCCAACAGTGTCCTAAGGTCCTTATCAGGACCTTCAAGACATTACATCAATTTATTACATTCATTGCCCTTATACATCATTATGGGATTTAATACATTGAAATTGACTAGATTTTCCTTCCATGGCTTCATATCCCTTACATTATTCCATGGTTTCTTCATCATATTGCTTGGCTTCTCATTAGGTGCCCCTGCACCATAGACCCTTGACTTTATGGTCCATAAAATTATATTTAGTATACTCACCTGGATCTACAGGTCTCATGTGTAGGTATAGGAAAGGTTACTAAGAGGGAGGTGAATCACTAATGTCCAACTTAACCTTAAATCACAGTCCCAGATCTTCTTCAAATATATTTATAGATTATAGCTCAGCTAACCTATAATAGTATTATCGATTACCATAACATTAAACATCCATACAACATAAAGTAAGTATTCATACAACATTAACACCACTATTTATCTTATGGAAACCCGATTAGGGAAAAAACTAGGGTGTGAGATCAGTGCCCACAAATAGTTGTACTCTTGAAATATGATTGATAAAGACCTTTCTTGATTAAGGGTTACAAAAGCATTGTTAAATGCTACCCAGTTATGGGATTTCCCTAGAGACCTATTAAAGTCTTATACCCTATTAGGACTAACCTAGTTAGAGGATTTTAGACACTCTTTTTAGAATTTTGCCATGTTAAAGGATTTACAATAGACCTATTAGGGTCACCTGATTAAGGGATTTTACTATCACAATTATTAGAGAGTAACAATCAATAAAATGATATGTAATTTATACTAATTCTACTATATCATATCCAATAAAGTTCCTTAACATAATTACACACTGTTCCAATCCTCTTGTTCAAATCTATATCCTCTTCTTTTTTTTACCCTACTAAAGATGGTTTATAGAGAGGGGGGTGAATCAGAAAATATTTAACCTTAGTACTTTTAAACCTAAATCTCTGATTCAGCTTTGTGAATCAAACAACATCAGCAACCGAAACTTGAAAACTCTTCACAAACTTGATAAAAGAATATAACTTAAACAAATAACATTCAAAGTTATCAAGCATCACGTGTAACACAAGATTTAAAAAGGAAACCCAATTTGGGAAAAAAAACTTCATGGGAATTTTCCCCCACAAAAATAAATACTCTTCTAAAGTATATTTGGTTAAGAGTCAATCCTATTAAATATTACAATGCACATTTTTTAGTAGTGACCCTGTTAGGGGATTTACCTTAGACCTGTTAAGACCTTCACCCTGGTAGGAGTGGCTTGGTTAGAGGGCTTAAACATTCATCCTAGAATGTTACCTTTTTCAAAATTTTATAAAAAGACTTGTTAGGTCTACTCGGTTAAGAGATTTTTTATTACAAATTTTAGAAAGAAACAGTGTACTAATGTGACTTGTGATTCTGAAACTATACTTTCCTTGATCAGATCCTTTGTTTTCTCTCTGAAACTTACTGGCACCTACAACTCATCAACTCATCAGTCTCTCCTCTTGACTGGTTATCCAACTCTTTCACTACTATGCTTGGTAGCTCTTTAACTTATCACTTCGCTAAAAACTCTATATAAACATACAAACTCGTCAATATATAGGCCTTTTTTTTGCCTCTTAATCCTATTGGTTAGGGTTTCCCTCAATTGCGCTCAGCCATTCAATCTTCTCAAATGAACTGATTCAATGTATTTGCAACTTGGTTAAGCAATTAACCATGCCTCGTGACTTGCATTTTTTCTTGGATCTCACAACTTTCCTTTTCTACTTAATCTACATCACTGATTTTGAATTTGAATTTTGATGACTGTAGATCTTACAACAGACTTTTTCTTCATGCTTGGAAACTTCTTGATCTACGTGCCTTTGCATTAAATTCATTCTACTCCTTGTATTCAATCTGTGTTCATGATATGTTCCTTTATCGATAAATTTGGTGAATATCTCCACTCGGTATCTAAATTTTCTTGATTACCAACCTTGCTCAGTTGTCATCTTCGTTCGGTGAATTTGTTTTCTCTACTCGACTGACAAACACTTCACTACTTGGTAACTAGGTTGTTGCCTTTATCAACTTGACCTTTCTTCTTTACTGACTTAACAAAATCAAATGTTAAGTAAGAAAAAATTATATCAATAGTTCCTTATCATTGTCTAATCTGTATTATCTTCCCAATTAAGTTCCTCTATGATTGATATGGCATCTTAATATAAACCCAAAATCAATTGCTCAACATCAATGAAAAACTAACAACTGATCTAATTATTCTACTTTCTTGTATTCTTCTGAAACTCGGTCTTCATCACATCCATTACCATCAGTTAGTTAACAATCTCTCTCTTTGGCATTGTTGGAAACACTTATCAATTAATGATGGTTTACTTTGATCTCTCTATACTATCTCAGCTCCCTCTTAGCTTGTTCTTCCTCTTTTCCTTCTGTTACTTTGTCCCTCTTTCATGTAGTCTCGCTTACTTGTATTCATCACTTGTTTCTTCTTTGTACTTACTTATCATTTGTGCTTATTTCTCCCTTGTGCTTATTTCTCCCTTTTGGAGTCATCAATTACATACTTCTCCCCCTTTGACAACAATGCCAAATATCTATACTCCCAAAATCTTGTTCAGGTAGTGAATCATACCTTGCATGTACCGATTTCTTCTTTGCATACATAATTTCTTTCACAACTTCAGGCATTACCTAAACTGTGATCACTCAGCATCAACTCAGAATTCAGATATTCTAATGTGTCTTAGAATTGATGCAACATGCCTCTTGCATTTAATGAATATTGGATAGGGGTAGGATGCCTAATTTACCTCAAAGATACTCAAAAGCATCCTTTAGTAGTGGCTTGGTGAATATGTCAGAAAGTTGTTCTTTTTAATTCACATACTCCAACATTAAAAGCTTGTCTTGTACTTTCTCTCTCAAGTAGTGATACTTGATAGATATGTTCTTGGTCTTTGAGTGCATTACTAGATTCTTTGATATGTTTATTGCACTTGTATTGTCACAATAAATAGTGACTGGTTCAGTGATCTCTTCTTGCATACCTTTTAGTAGTTATTTTATCCACACAATATTTGTACAATTCATAGCTGCAGTAACATACTTAGCCTTGGCAGTAGACTATGATATACAACTTTGTTTCTTTCTTAGCCATTTAACTATTCTTTCTCTTAAAAATAATGTTCCTCCGCTTGTACTCTTTCTATCATAACTGTTTCTAGCCCAATCAACATGAGAGTAGACTTTAAAATCAAAGTCTCCTCCGTTATTGTATAGTAGGCTGAAATCTTTAGTGCCTTTCATATAGCTAAAAATTCTCTTAACTATAGACATATATGTTTTCTTCAGATCAGAAGAAAACCTTGCAGCAATTCCTATAGCATCAGAAATATCAAGTCTGTTGTGAACTACATATTGCAAATTACCAATCATGGATCAGTAGAGTGTCTCATTGAATTCTTGTGACTCATCTGGTTTAGATAACTTGCAGCTAGTGATCATCAGTATTCCAATCGGTTTTGAGTCATCCATACCAAAAGTCTTTAGGATCTCCTTGATATATTTTTCTTGTTTAATATAGATCCCATCCTTTACTTGTTGAATTTGAAGTCCAAGAAAGAACTTAATCTCTCCAATCATAGACATTTCAAACTCCTTTCTCATCTCCTCAAGAAAATGTCTACACAATGTGTCATTACCTCCAAAGATAATGTCATCAACAAATATCTCAGCAATTAAAACCTTGTTATTACTATCACATTTCAGATACACATTTTTTTGTCACTTTTTATTTGAAATCCTATTTTGATTAGATATGAATGAAATCTATCATACCATGTTATAGGTTCTTCTTTCAAGCCATACAGTGCTTTGTGAAATTTTCATACCATGTCTCAGTTAGTGTTCTCAGCAAATCCTTCAGCTTGTTCAATGTATACTTCCTCTTCAAGAATACCATTGAGAAATGCATACTTAACATCCATTTGATAAACTTTGAATCCCTTGTAAGTCGCATATTCTAGTAGAATCCTTACTCCTAGTCTAGCAATAGGTACAAATTTTTCACCATAGTCAATTCCTTCTTCTTGTGCATATCCCTTGCAAACTAATCTTGCTTTATTTCTGATTACATTACCGTGCTCATTCAACTTATTTATGAAAATCCACTTAGTATCAATGACGTTCTTATCTTTTGGTCTCAGTACCAAAGTCCATGTATTATTCTCTTGAATTTGATATATCTCTTTCTTCTTTGATTTCATCTAATATTCACTTTATAAAGCATCTTTTACTTTCCTCGGTTCAAGTTCAGATATTAGACATGTGTTTTCTCTTACCTTGCTTCTTGTTAGAACTCTCACAGTCTTATCTCCAATGATTTCTCTTAGTGAGTGGTGTCACTTTACATACTTTCCCAATACGGGCTTGGTAGTTGTTGGTATCTCTTCATTTCCATATTTAGTGAAAGCTCTCTCTGCTCATCTTCTTCCTCAATTTGTTCTTTTCATCGAGTTTCAGGAATCTCATTTTTTACATAAAAAATTTTGTGATAATCCTCAGGCTCCTTCTTGTTGTCTTCATCATTCTTCTCTACAAATTCATCAATCCTCACATTTTCACTTTCTACAATTTTGTTAGTACTATTATTCAGACATTTTTAGGCTTTTCTTTTAGTATATTATCCAAAAAATATTCCTTCATCTCCTTTAGAGTCAAACTTTTCATCTCTTGCATCTTTAAGAATATAACACCTACTTCCAAATAGTTTGAAGTAACTTACATTTAGTATGTGTCCATACCAGATCTCATAAGGTTTTTTGTTTGTTCCCTTCTTCAGTTGGACTTAGTTAAGTGTGTAAGTAGCAGTGTTGACTTCTTCTCTTCGAAAGGTTTGAGAAATCTCATTCTCAATCATCAGTATTCTTGCACAATCCACAATGGATCTTTTTTCTCCTTTCAGCTATACTATTCTTTTGTGGTGTTATCAGTGCAGACATCTGCCTCTTTATACAATTTTCATTGTAGAAGAGTGTAAATTCAATATTTAAACTCTCCGCCTTTTTCATATCTCAGACATTTTATTTGTCTCCCTATTTCTTTTTCAACTCTATCCTTGTACCACTTAAATATTTGAAATGCATCAAATTTTTCTTTTAAAAACATAACCGATATCATTCTAGAATAATCATCAACAAATAATATGAAGTATCTATCTCCATAGTAGCTCTATGTTTGCATGGGACTGCATAGGTCGGTGTGTACCAATTCCAATATACCTTGTGTAGTATAGGTTTTTCTTGCAAATCTTGATTTAGTCATCTTACCTACTTGACATCCTTTACACATTACATTTTTAGGTTTGTCTAGACTCAGTAGGCCTCTTACTCTATTCTTCTTACTTACTTTGATTAATTTGTCAAAATTAACATGACATAGCCTTTTGTGCCATAGCCATACATCTTCAGTTTTAGAAAATAGACAACTCTTTTATGTATGTATGAAGGTAGAATAAGTTACCTCTAGAATGACCTCCAGTAGCAACCAGACTTCCTTTCTGATCAAATAATTTAACCTTCTTATTTTGAAATTCCATTCGGTGACCAATATTGTTTAATTGTTCCACACTCAACAAATTGTATTTCAGGCCTTCAACCCAATAGACATCATCACACTTAGTAGTTTTGAGTAGAATTATAGAACCTTTTCATTTTATAGGATATGGGGCATCATTTCCAAATCTGACCTTGCCACCATTATGCTCTTTCAAGGTAATAAACTTTTCAGTATCACCAGTCATGTGGTGTGGGAAACCGATGTATATAATCTGTGTATCATTTTAACTTACTTGTGATATTAGGGCCTTTTCTTCAATGTACCTCTCTTCATCAGATTCATCTTTAATAGAAACATAAACAACTTCTTCTTCTTCATCATCAGTGTCATCATTAGATGAACCTCCTTCAATAATGTAGCATGCTTTCTTTCCTTTTTTATTGAAATCTCTAAATCTTCTAAATATGTTCTCAGTCTTGTTGTTGTCTATGTTATCTCTCTTCTCATTATTTTTAGGACAATTAGAATCTATGTGACCAATATTGTTGCATGAAAAACATTTCAAAGGCATATTACCTCTGTACTTTCCTTTACCTCTTGGTAGTCTCCTAGCCAATAATGCTTCAAATTCTGCTTCATTCTTTTCATCTTTAGCATATAGGTCTTCAAGCTCACTCTTACAACTATGAAACCTTTCACTAGCACTACTTTCATATCCCTCACTAGATCTAGAATTTCTAGACTTCCCAATAGTCAAGGATGATTTGAATGTAGATTCAATCTTAGAAGTAGAAAGAAAACTATTATCAAAATCATTTAGCTCAAAATTAGTTAGCTTACCAATTGTGGCATCCAAAGTAACAACCATCTATGGAATGGATCTCATCTCTTGAATAGGAGACACATGGGTGGCATAGATAGGTAGTAGTGTTCTAAGCATCTTTCTTGTAACATCTTCTTCATTAATGTTTCCACCGTCACCTCTAATTGCAATAGAAATATCTTTTAGTCTCATGTTGTATGCTGTAATTTTTTCTCCTTCTTTCATCTTTATTGATTCAAACTTTCCTCTTAAGCTTTCAACCTTATCTTTCTGAAAATGTTTATCTCCACCAAAAACTAGTGTAAGCATATCCCACATCTACTTAGCAGTAGTACAACTTTTTAAATCATTGAACTCTAGCTCAGTGAGAGTAGAAGTTATCTCTATCATCACTTGTGTATGTTCTTGTCTTTCTCTTATCTGATCAAGTGTTAGAGGACCAAATAGTGGAGGTGAGTACTCATTTTCAAGATTATCCATTGCATAATCTCCAATACCATATATGTGAAGCCTCATTTTGTTCTGTCATGTAGAAAATTGATTCATATTCAACTTTGGTGCTTCCCTCTTATAAATATTTGGACCTTTAGCTCAAGTACCTTTAAACTTATCTTCTCGGAACACTAGCTCTAATACTAATTTTTGGTTTACCCTACTAAAGATGGTTTACTGAAAGGGGGTGAATCAAAAAATATTGAACCTTAGTAGTTTTAAATCTAAACCTCTGATTCAGCTTGGTGAATCAAACAATAGCAACAACTGAAACTTGAAAACTCTTCACAAACTTGATAAAAGCATATAAATTAAGAAAATAACATTCAAAGTTATCAAGCATCACATGTAACACAAGATTTAATGAGGAAACCAAATTTGGTAAAAAACCTTCGTGGTAATTGTAACCCACAAAAATAAATACTCTTCTAAAGTATGCTCGGTTAAGATCCAATCTTGTTAAATATTACAATACACATTTGTTAGATGTGACCCTGTTAGGGGGTTTACCTTAGACCTATTAAGATCTTCACCCTGTTCGGAGTGGCCTGGGTAGAGGGCTTAAACATTCATCCTAGAATGTTACCTTTTTCAAGGGTTGACAAAAAGACTTGTTAGGTCTACTTGGTTAAGAGATTTTCTTTTACAAATGTTAGTAAGAAATAATGTACTAATGTGACCTGTGATTATGTAACTATACTTTTCTTGATCATATCCTTTTTTTTCTCTTTCAAACTTACTAGCACCTAAAATGTGAGGCCTCACCCCGACCCATCATAGCATTACTGTTCATTCACACTTTGATACCTTATATTTTGATACATTGAAACACTTTTTGATTATCCTGACAGAGACTTGAGATATTATGTTTATGATGATGATTATATTGTATGGATTAATTTCTGATATGGATTAGACCTAGAACATGTGGTTGATTTTGATTATATATGTTTAGATAAGTGAATTGATGAGAAGATTAGATCATGATCAAACTTGATTATTTTATGGATGTTATGTCATGATGATTATGGAATTATTATGTTTTAAACATTTCTGTATGAAAATTGTAATTAGTTATTTAATTATGCTTATTGATTAAAGTTACTAAGTATGAATTGAATATGTATATTTCATGTGATTTAATTATCTTGGACTACTGATGCTCGAGTTTAGTGTGCAGGTAAGAGAACCATTGAACCAATCGGAGAATCAGTAACCAACCATATGTGTGATCTGTAAAGCCAAGGTTGAACCTAATGAAGAGTTTTGAACCTTGTTGTTAAGTGATTTTATTCATGACCGTAAAATTGTATGTATGTATTAGGTGTTTTCATTATGTGATTAGTGATATGTCAATGTTGTATTATGTCATTTTATAGTGTCACTTGACACTCGTTATGTGTTTGTGTAATGACATGTCTATTAAGGTTGGCAATGTAAACCTAAGCCTAACTGATTTATTAGGAACCTAATTAAACCCTTTGTTGGAGATACTTGCAAAGTTCCACCAATTTGATCATTCAGATTTAATTCTTTCCTAGCCACTTCTAGATGCCAAAAGAGGTCTAAAGGGTCAAATTTAAAAAAATCCTAATACCTTAGTGGTAGGGGTATGGGTTAAAAATGTTTTTAACACTTCTAGAATCCCCTAGTAGCCTAGGTGACCCTCTTAATGACCCATTTCCCAAATGTCTCAAAAATGGAGCGAGTCTTGACCTTTACCCAAACCCACACTCTTTCCCAATTTTGCAGGTATGATAGAGGACAAATGAAAGCAAAATGACTTAGGGTCAAATCTGGATTTAATGTTGGTGGGTGGGTGGAAGTTGGAGGTATTTTTAGAGACCCTTGGTAGAGTTAGTGGGTGTTCACCCACTCTCTACTTTTAGAGACATTAGGGTTTTGAAGGAAAAAGAATAAGGGATTGGGCTCTTCTCAAAATTTATTTTCCATAACACATTGTGAAGGTTGGTCTTCGTTGCCATGAAAGTGATTTATTTTTTGTTGCAAGTAGATTTGTATGTTCTTTCCATTCTCTTGCATATGTGAAATGTATATGTATTGTTCTTATGTAAGGGATGGGATTTTGGGTTTGAATTCTTGCTTATGGTTTTATCTTTGTTTTTTAATATGAGAGTTTTTGTGAAGGGTGTGATGGCATTACTCACCCTTGGATAGGGAAGAAGTGGCCATGTATGGGGGAAGGGGTTAGTTGTATTCCATGATAGTGTAGAGTCTCTTCTCATGGAGAGAAGAGGGAAAAAAATGCAAGGTGTATGGGCCCTTGCATGCCATTGTATTTGATCCAAATTTTGAGGGAGATAACGAGAAGATTTTATGGAAGGATGTATGTGGTTTTAGCCTTGAAGAGACATGTTATTTGAATGTATTATTTTGGTATTCTCCTACATGAAAATCCACCTTCACCCCTTGTTATGGGTTCATGGTGAATCCATTTGTGCAAACCTTGGGAGGGAATTCTTCTTGTTGTATTCATGTATGTGGATGTGTGATTGTTACCCATTGGCTATTGATTCTCCTAGCTCGGGGGTGGTCTCCTTGAGACCTAGGTTGGGAGGTGAGCTTCCCATGGTTCTCCTCATGTATTTGCAGGTTTTGAAGTCAAGATGATTGTGGATAAAGCTTGGGAGAAATCTCCATTTTAGTGTAGTTGTGTGAGAGAAACTTTAATGTTGCATGGTTAATCCTTGTATTGAGATTCATTTCTTGTTAAGTCTTGTGATGTCCATTTTGAAAGTCTTGTTAAGCAAGATGTGAAAAGCTCTTATTCATTATGTAATAGTTTTCATAGCATGAGAAATCTCGTAGATTTAGGAATCTTGTAATCTCTATAATGTATTTGATTTTAAGTTTTCAAGTTAAAAAAAAACACTTCATTATTCCTTTGGAATCTAAATTCTATTGCATTAGGATCAATATTCTACCTTAAGATTTTCATTGCAACCCCAATCCTTGAGAAGGAAAAATAATCTTGCTAACATTAGTAAATCAAACAAGTTAGTGTATCAATGCAAAAAAAAATCAACTCATACTAATATTCACTTTATAGTCACTTGGTGTATTGCACTAATAAAATAAATCAAATGCATACAATTAACTACTTCAATAGTAAAATCAATAATGTATATAATAGAAGCCAAAAACCAAATATACCCATGACACTTTCAGAATTTTTAGAGCAAAAATGCTCTCTGAAATTTGTATGGGAAGGGAAAGAATTATCTTTACCAAAGATAATATTCCATTCCCAAGATGCTTTTCCTAATAAGAGTTAGTATACTAACTTCCTAACCTAACCTAGTTGTTAGAAAACAAAACTAAATATTAAATTAGTAAAAGAAATCATCACACAACTTTTATAATATTTCCCTTCCTATAAATGGGCACAGGTATGTGTGTGTGCAAAGGTCACATTAATCATTCAACAAAAGAAAACAACAAATAATTACATGATATCCATGCAAGCAATCTTACCTTGGTTTTAGATCCTAGTGGGTCTCACCCACATATCCTTCTCCTTACCTTTTCCATGCAAAATTCTCCCTCCCTTCTCTTGCTGACTTCTCATTTAATTTTTGGCACTTTGGATGGGAAACCTTGAGGTGGTCCCCACCTCCTCCCTTGAAAACATGTGCTTTCCTTTTTAAAAGGCTTCCCTTGCATGAAATTTCGCAGGTCTTGAGGGTAGCATGCGATTCCCAAGACCCCACCCACTTGGAAATTGTGCCTTGGACATAGGGGTGATGGGTGATGGATGATGGGTGATGTGACACTTGGCTAGGTTTATAGGGTAGGGTTAGCTAGACTAGTTGGCTAGGATTAGTAGTTAATAGAGTTTTTTTAACATGTTTATATTTAATTACTATTAAATCAGCCTTTTAGAGTTATAGTATTTTCTTTTTTATATAATGGTTAATTAATTAAATTGAATCATTGATATCAGTTAGTTGTTAATTAAATTTCATTATGTTAATTGGAATATATTGTTCATGTGTTCAATGGGTTAGAGGTCAAATTGATTTTCTATTAGAGGATAATTTAATTGTTTTATTAAAGGTTAATTTAAATTTTGTTAGGGGATTTATGAATTAGGATTGCATGTGTTTTTGTAAAAGGGGAGAATTTAATTAGAAATGATATTGGTAGGTTAGGAAATTAGATTAGATTTTGATTATTAGATTTTAATTAATAGTTTATTTGGTATAGTGAAATTGTTATTAAATCTTAATTATGTCAAATGGTAAATGTTTCATGTATGTTTGTTAAAAAGGGAGTAGAATTTAATTAGTCCTTTTATTAGTGGAAATTTTAATATATATGTTTAAGTGGGTCCAGGGGAAGTTAAGAAAGGTTATACATATTAATTCTTGAAATTAATTTAGTTCTTTCTTATTAAGTTAACTAATGTGTGTGAAATAGTTATATTGGGGTTGGTTATAGATGTTATGCAGATAAGGTTAATTAACTGACTTTCTAATGTTTAAGAGAATTGGCACTAGATTTAAATGGATTAATTTGTAATCTAGGTTAAGAATTAAAGTAACACTAGATCAACCTAATTCATCATATGATCTTATCAATTAAACTACCATCACAATACTACACATGGTTAAGCATAAAATCATAGTTAATTCAACCTGACCCAAGAGATTATGTAACCCGTACAACAAGTTGATGCTCCAACTCTATATCTGTATGTGGCGTAACCCTAATTCAATCTATGAACATACCTTGCAACTCGAAGATTAACTTCACCATGTTATCACCTTTCCTCAACACATATATTGATAGTTATATGTACTTGTGTTTTTAAAAAAAAATTGTCTTGATGTTTTGCCCTAGTTTTGGGCATGACATAAAACTCATCAACTCATCAGTCTCTCCTCTTGACTGGTTATCCAACTATTTCACTACTCTGCTCGGTAGCTCTTTAACTTATCACTTCACCATCAACTATGTATAGACATACAGACTCATCAATATATAGGCCTTTTTTTCCTCTTAATCCTATTGGTTAGGGTTTCCCTCATTGCACTCAGCCATTAGATCTTCTCAAATGAACTGATTCAATGTATTTGTAACTCAGTTAAGTAGTTAACTATGCCTTGTGACTTGCACTTTTTCTTCGAACTCACAACTTTCATTTTATGCTTAATCTACATCACTGATTTTGAACTTGACTTTTCATGACTATAGATCTTGCAATATACTTCATCTTGGTGCTTGGAAAATTCTTGATCTGCATGCCTTTTCATTAAATTTATTCTGCTCCTTGTATTCAATCTATTTTCATTCTTTGTTCCTTGCTCATTGACTTCAGTGAATATCTCCACTCGGTATCTAACTTCACTCGGTTACCAACCTTGCTCAGTAACTGTCCTTTCTTGATTTCCAACTTTGCTTGGTGACATTTTTTGCTCTGCTTGACCGATAAACACTTCACTGCTAGGTAACTAGGTTGTTCCCTTTACCGACTTGACCTTTCTACTTTACCGACTTAAAAACATCAAATGTTAAGTAAGAAAAAATTATATCAATAGTTCCTTATCATTGTCTGATCTTTATTATCTTCCCAATTAAGTTCCTCTCCAATTGATATGGCATCTTAATATAAACTAGAAATCAATTGCTTGACATCAATGACAAACTAATAACTGATCTAATAATTCTACTTGTTCATATTCTTTAGAAACTCGGTCTTCATCACCATTACAAGAAAAAGGTATTGACTATGGTGAAAGTTTTGCACTTGTTGCTAGATTAGGAGTTAGAATTATACTTGTTAGAAACACTGAGAGGAGGGGTGAATCAGTGTTTATCTATTTCTTATATTTCAGCCAATTAAACATATATCAAATGTGCATCCAAAGAAACATAACACAAGAACACATAACACATGATATGATTACAGAGAACCTTGATCAAAGCAAAACTCCAGTGGGGATTAGTACCCACAAATATTGTACTAGGTATAATGAACCTGTTAAAGTTCCTTTGCCCTGTTAGAAGCAGTCTTTACAATTTGAGTACAATGACCTGGTTAAAGGTCTGACCC
>MU224863.1:615098-646964 GCA_018584345.1 Thuja plicata | reverse complement strand
GACCCTATTAGGAGTCTTTTACAAAACCCTGTTAAAGGTATATGGCTCACTGCCTAGGCTCACTGCCCAATAAGATGAAGGCTACAACCCTCTAAATGTTGATATGCACTATATCAAAAATGAACTGCTGTAATGACACTGCTTTCTGATCAGTTCCATGTATGCGCGGATGCTCTTACTCCTTTAAAGAGCTATATCATCTACTGACTTCATTATAATGCTCATCTATATCTTCCACTTACATTATAATCGACACTTGTAACATTACATACTTATATATTTACAATTGAATAGGCGTTACCCAAAGCAATACTCTAGTTGGTCTTTAAACCAAAATATACAATGCTTCTTAACAAGTCAGCCTAAGTGTGTTTACTACAACATTAATTATATTAATACAAACTTATAACTAAAGGCTCTTAGCCATTACATTACAAAATCATTCACGTTGATCCAAACTGTAGTTGGCTTCCATGCTCTGTTTCCTGGACTACAGGTCTACTAATCTGCCTGTAACTTTTTCGTACTGATGTTTCATACTCTATGCGTCTAGATCTAGCATGTATATATACCATAGAGTATATACCTAAGCACACATGTTCTAGTGTGATCTCTAACATGTGCCCTGACGTACTGATCTCTGTATGTGTCTGTCTGCCCTGTTTTCACACTTAGTCATTTTCCTTTCATGACAGAACTTAAGTATGAATTTGTTGCCATGATTGAAAATAAAAAATAAGTCATGCTTCCTCAGGAAGTCAACTTTCCAACAATACTGGCATATGTGGCTTATAAGGGATTCAAATTTTATCGAATGGATGTTAAGTCTGCATTTCTTAATGGTATTCTAGAAGAGGAAGTTTATATTGAACAAGCTAAAGGACTTGCTTAGAATACTAATAGGGACATGTTATGCAAATTGCACAAAGCATTATATGGCTTTAAATAAGCACTTTGAGCATGGTATGAAATATTGCATTCATATTTAATCAAAATAGGATTTCAAAGATAAAGTGACAACAACAATGTGAATATAAAATGTGATAGTAATAACAAAGTTTTAATTGCTGAAATATTTGTTAATGATATTATTTTTGGAGGAAATGACACATTGTACAGATATTTTATTGAGGAGATGAGAAAGGAGTTTGAAATGTCTATGATTAAAGAGATTTAATTCTTTCTTGGACTTCAAATTCAACAAGTAAAGGATGGGATCTACATTACACAAGTGAAGTACATCAAGGAGATCCTAAAGACCTTTGGTATGGATGAATCAAGACCGGTTGGAACATCAATGGTCATTGGTTGTAAGTTATCAAAATAAGATGAGACAAAAGAAGTAAATGAGAAACTCTACCGATCAATGATTGTTAAGTTGCAATATGTAGTACATAGTAGACCCAAAATTGCTCATGCAGTAGGTATTTTTGCAAGGTTTTCTTCTGATCCAAAGAAAATGCATATGTATGTAGTTAAGAGAATCTTTCGATATCTAAAAGGTAATGAAGATTTCAACCTACTATACAAGATAGGAGGAGACTTTGAGTTGAAAGTCTACACCGATTCTAATTGGGCTGGAAACATTGATGATAGAAAGAGTACAAGTGGTGGATCTTTCTTCATAATAGAAAGACTAGTTGCATGGCTAAGTAAGAAACAAAGTTGTATTTTAGAGTCTACTACCAAGGCTGAGTATGTTGTTGCAACTATGAATTGTGAAAATATTGTATGGATCAAATAGCTACTTGAAGGTATGCAAGAGGAGATTACCAATCCATCCACTATCTATTGTGACAACACAAGTGTTATAAACATATCAAAAAATCTAGTAATGCATTCAAAGACCCAACACATATCTATAAAATATCACTACTTGAGAGAGCAAGTTCAAGACAAACAAGTAATGTTGGAGAAATTGAACTCAAAGGAACAAATATCTGACATATTTACCAAGCCACTACCAAAGTATTCCTTTGAGCATCTTCGACGTAAATTAGGGGTCCTACCCCTATCCAACTTTCATTAGTGCAAAAGGCATGTTGCATCAATTCTAGGATTCCTTAGAATATCTATTTTATGAGTTGATGCTAGTGATCACACTTTAGGTGATGCCTAAAGTTGTGAAGAGGATTCTATATACAAAGAGGTATCAGTACATGCAAGGTATGATTCACTGCCTGAACAAGATTTTGGGAGTATGGATCTTTGGCATTTATGTCAAAGAGGGAGAAGTAAGTAATTGATGAATAGACAAGTGGAAAGACTTCATGTAAGAGGGAGAATGTCAAAGGAGAATATTGATGGACATCACAAAGAGGAAACACAAGCTAAGATGGAACATAAGACAAATTAGAGTATACCATCATCAATTAATAGTGTTGCCATCAATGCCAAAGAGGGAGATTGTTAACTAACCGATGGTAATAATGATGGAGACCGAGTTCAGAGGAATACAAGACAGTAGAATGATTAGATTAGTTGCTATTTTTTTATTAATGTCAAGTAATTGATTTATGGTTTATATTTATTTTCCATATCATTCAGAGAGGAACTTAATTGGGCAGATAATAAAGATCAGGCAATGATAAGGTACTATTGGTATAACTTTTCTCTACTTAACATTTGATGTTGTTAAGTTGGTAAAGTAAGAAAGGTCAAGTCGGTAAAGGGAACAAGCCTAGTTACTAATAAAATAGAATTATGTTGGTAAAGTGAAGTGTTAGTCATTCGATCAAAGAAAAGTCAGACACTGAGCAAAGTTGACAACCGAGCAGAGGTCAATCACTAAGAAAGGTTGGTAACTGAGAATAGAAAGGTTGGTAACCAAGAATAGTCAGACATTGAGTGAAGTCAGACACTGAGTGCGGAACAAAGTTTTAATTCAAGGATCAGAACGCATTCAATGTGAAGGCACAAAGATCAAGAAGATGCTAAGGATGAAGATGAATTTTTTAAAAGAGATCTATGGTCATGAAAATTCAAGTTGAAAATACATTGAATCAGTTCAAAAAGATGATCTGATGGCTGAGAGAAAATAATGGAAAACCTAATCAGGGAGATTAAGAGGCAAAAATAGAGGTCTATATATTGTTGGGCTTGTATGTTTATGAGAGAGATTCTAGAAAAAATTGAAATGTTGAAGTGTGCTCAATCTACCAAGTGAAGTAGAGAAGAGGCAAGAGGTGAAGATCTAGTTCAGAGAAGAGACTGATGAGTTATTGGTGCTAGTAGTGACAAAGAGTGCATAAGGGATATGATAAAGAAAGAGGAAGTTGCAGATACACAAATCAAATCATTACACTATTGCTTATTAACCTTTGTAATAGAAAAATCTCTTAACCAAGTGGACCTAATAAGTCCTTTTGTAAATCCTTGAGAAAGGTAACATTCTAGGATGAATGTTTAAGCCCTCTAACTAGGCCACTCCTAGAAGGGTGAAGATCTTAATAGATCTAAGATAAATCCCCTAATAAGGTCACATCTAAAAAATGTGCATTGTAATCTTTAACTGGATTGGCTCTTAACCGAGCATACTTCAGAAGAGTATTTATTTTTGTGGATGACAATTCCCATGGAGGTTTTTCCCAAATTTGGTTTCCTCATTAAATCTAGTGTAATGTGTGTTGCATTGATAATTGTGGATGTTAGTTTCTTATGGTATATGTTATTGATTGAGATAAGTAGAGTTATCATAGTTTTGGTTGCTGCTGTTATTTAAGTTATCGAGTTGAATCAGAGATCTAAGTTTTAAGTTATAAGATTTAATATTTTATTATTCACTCCCCTCTCAGTAAACCAACACTTTTATTCTTTTTTCCTCCAACTAATGAAGAAACATTATTCTTTTATCCAAGGAACTCTAAAAACTTTCATCTTCGATAGCCTTGGCCAACTTAAGAGCGGGAAGCTCCAAAGTTATGGGAATTTTTTATTTCAAACCATAGAGAAGTTGAAATGGAAACATGACAATTTCCCTCTTAGGTGTGATTTTTTCTACCCATAAAACATCATACAATGCTTTTTGCCAAGATCTCTATTTATCATCCATCTACTTTTATATAATAGTAACGAGATTCTTGTTACTCGATTCAGCCTTACCATTACCCTATGGATAATAATTAAACAAATGAGAAAGAGTAATACCATGCTCAAAAAAATTGTGTGATCTTTGATGAAGAGAAAGCTACAACATTATCCATCACAATCTTGTTGGGCACACCAAAGCGGGAAATAATATTCTCCTTTAAAAATGATCACACCATTGATGAAGTTGCATGCTTTACTAGAAATGCCTCCACCCACTTGGTGAAATAATCCATTGTAGTCAAGACATAAGTATGACCTTCACTGGACGATGGATTTATTGTACATATGAAATCAAATCCCCATTTCTAACATGCTTCATCTATCACCATGGGTTTCAATGGTAACATTGTAAGATTTTACTTTCCAATGAATTGCTGGCAGTGATCACATTTGCGCACCCAACTATATGCATCTTGGAAAAGTGTTAGCCAGTAGTAATTTTCTTAATAAAATATTGTGAGTTGTAACTGGTGCCAGGAAGTACCCACCACATGCCAAATTTTGAAAATATTCAAGCAATCTGACATGTTGTGCTTTATCCACACAACACAAGAGCATACCATCAATGGCTTGTTTGTACAAACCATTATCCAAAAGAAAAAAGTGTGCAGCTGGGTGATCCCACAATAGTGAGTTACACTTTTTTGCCTAAACAGACATTGAAGTCTACATTTTGAAAAAAACTTTCAGATTCAAATGCATATTGTCGTAAAACTATTTGAAATCAAAATATTAAGTAAACTAGAGTCTTTTAGGATTTTCTGTCTAGATTCTAAATATATTTTTTTTATTTTTTTTAGAATTAATTTGAATGGTTTTGTTTTTCTCCCACGAAAACTGCTATGTTGCTGAAAATGTCATTTTCAAAAAGTTACATTGACTTCATAGAGCATAACTTTTTTTCTAAAATAGATATCAATGCGATTCTTTCGAATTTGGTTTTGAAACATTCATACAAAGGGCATGCAATTTTTTTGACAACATTATCATGATTATCGGATATTTTATGAGCGTTTGAAGTAGAGTAAAATGTAATTTTGACATACCTTGACTGCATAGCTTATAACTTGTTGTGTATTTATCAAAATTCAATTTTTTTTTTGATAAAAAGTAGACTCGAAGCCGGAGGGCACTGTTATTTTTCAATTTTTTTTCTCTTTTCTACTATTTTTCATTGAACGTCAAACTTCGAGGTTTATATTGGATAAAAAACCTACATTCGATGCACGTCACAAAACATAGACCTAATTAATTCAAAAAAATTCAAATCTATATTCATTAGAAAGCTCATTAAAAGTACTTGTGCTATGCAAATGGACACCTCCATATTCATCCATTTGAGCCCCATGCTTGAGCTCTGAAGCCATAAAAACTACAGATTTTTGTTAGCCTCTGCAAATGGCCTCTAATCAGAGGATTTCGATAGAAAGTAGTTTTGATCGAAGCTAATTTCTATCGAAAGAAATTTCATTATTTGACTAATTTTTGGTACTTTCAAAAGTAATTTATTACTTACGATCAAAAGTACTACTTTTTGGTACTTTCAATCGTAAGTTACTCACTTACGATTGAAAGTATTTGTCAATTCCGATCGAAAGTAAGTTTTAATTTTTCTTTGGTCACACTTTTTGGGGTGAACTCCTTCCTCTAAAAAAGTGTAACCCACTATTGTGGGTTCACCCAGCTCTGAGCTTCAGACTTCTCCTTTCTTTTTAAGTTAAATGTGTTGAGCATTCACCAAACTTTATAAACTAGGCACTTTCATAATACCATTCATCAGTTATGTTGATGAACAAAACCTTGGGAAGTGCTTCAGGAACATCTAGTTCATCTGGATCAATTTTTTCCATGATTTGAAAAAGGCCTTTACCATGAACCAATTTCGTAGGCCAAATATTAATTTTTCACTCTTGAATCTTAGCAATCCAATTTCCTTTTTTAATTCCAAACTCATGTTGCATTAAGATGGACTTGACAATAGTATTTGGAAAAAGAACAACAACATGTGAGCTCAAGATATAGAAACTAAAATACTTTACTTTGACTACTGCTTAAGCATTCTTCTCCATTAGTGAATATTTTAGTTTGACTAACTTGAGTGGGAAACTCATGAATGCAATAGGATATTTGATACCTTCCGCATTTTTCTACATAAGAGTGGAAGACATAGTATGCTCAGAAGCATAGTTTTACATAATGAAATCCTTTGTGTAGTTTGGGTATACTAACACTATTTCATGTTCTATTTCATCCTTGATCTCTTTAAAGGAAAGTTTTCCTATAAATCTCCAACAAAACATTATTTCCCCTTTCATCATATCTAAGATATGATGAGTCTTTTCCACAAGTTCTGAAACAAATCTTTGCATAAAATTCACCTTTCCAAAAATGGAGTGAACGAAAGTCTTACTAGTAGGTAGTGAAAACTTTGAATCAGTTTGACCCATTCAAGATCAATCTTTATCCCTTCTTTAGGCATAATGCCCAAGAATCTTGACTTCTATTACCCCAAAAATAGACTTCTTGGGAAAGACATAAATTTAGTGTTGGCGACATCTCTCTAACACCTGTCGCAGATGATAATAATCATCTTGTCGCTGCTTTGAGAAAAAAGTGATATCATCAAGATAAATCACAATGAATTCATCTTTTACATCATGAAACTCCAACTCCATGGCCTACTGAAAAGTGGTGTCAGCATTAATCAGCCCAAAAGGCATCCTGCGATAAGAAAATGTACCCCATGGAGTCATAAATCTCATCTTTTATTGATCATCTTCACTGACTTCAATCTGGTTGTAACCGGGAAATCCATATAGCATGGATAAGATTTGAGAACTAGGCACGGTCTATAGAACATGATCCATGATCAACAATGAGTAGTTATCCTTAAGTGATGCTTGATTTAAATTGCAAAAAATCCACATAAATGTGAATTTAGTCATTCTTCTTGCATACTATAAAAATGTTGGTTACCCATGTTGAGTGATGGATAGGAAAGATAGTCATGGCGTCTAACATCTTACAAATTTTAGACAAAATGGTGCATAGAGATTTTGATTATATTTTTGTTGCTTTTTCCTGAAAAGAGCAACACCTTATTTAAGGGGAATATCATGTTGCACCATCTTGGGCTAGAATGACTGTAGGTCATCATAATAATAAGCCAATACATCCATATATTTACTTAAGAGATGAATAAATCTATATCTCTCTTCTAGAGTATAATATTTTCCAATGTTTACAAACTTGGGATCAACGTCTGAACCAAGATTGTATTTTTCAGCTTCCATGCTTGAATTAGATCCAAACTCATGTTGTTGCTTGACATGGAGATCATGTTTATTAAATAGTCACTCCACTGAGACCAAACCTCAGGGAATTTTATTACCCTTGACCTGAATGAATTTCTTGCCTAACTTAGGATCCTTCTCTAAAATATTCTCTTGAGGGGAAAAACTACTGCCCTCAAAATACAAATCAACAAAGTTTTCCTTTATTTCAAGGAAATTGATAATTTGAAGATCATCATTGAAATTTTTTCAATGATCTAAATTTTTCAGGCACACTTGGACAATACACAAGCTTAATGTTATGCTTATCTTTCTCAAAACTCTTGTGAGGAATTAAGAGTGTTACCAAAGTCGCAAGAGAATCAACATTGTCATTGAATTCCCTTGGAACCATAGAAATATTAAAAGCATCAAATGCCTCAATATAGTCCCAAACTAAATTCTTGTAATGCTTGAGCCTCTCATTCCTAGTTTGATATTGATTTTGTATTTGACATACCACCAACTCAGCATCACCTTGAGCATGCAAGCTCAAAATTCCTCTTTTGTGTGCAACTTCAATACCTAGCAACAAACCTTCATATTCAACAGTATTTTTGGTGTTGTTGAACTACAACTTGAAAGAGTGTGGGAAAATATCTCCCTATAGGGAAACAAGAGTGATTCTAGCACATGAACCAATTGATGCACAACTACCATCAAGCTATAATATACATCCATCATTAGAGCTGGTGGTACTTATAACTTCATATTGTTGGGAAGAAATTTCAACATTTTCAACCATAGTAGGAAGCATACATTTTTCAACCATGGTAGAATATGTAATAGAAACATCATTTGACACTTGATCATCACTTCCATCTGCAAACCGGTCAGTATCGGATAAACAAGATGGTGTTGATGCATCAGATGGTCAATTCTAAGTAAAATATAAGATTTCATCAATGTGAAGATAATAATTTCCCATGCCTTTTGATTTAAACAAAATTTGAGAATGGGGATTATTAGATTTCACAACTGTGTATCTGGTCTCTCTTTATGGAAGTAGTTTATGCATGACACCTTTGATAGGTATTCATTTTTCATACATGTCCATATTGAGCTCTCTGCCTATATCCTTACAGAAGTTATGGCCAACTAACATACCATAAGAGGTAGGAATTACTGAAACCAAGATATTTGTTTTGATCTTCTTATTTGGGAATTACACAAATGAAAATTGTGCATCCTTAATTTTCCCCCGAAGAGTCACTTGCTTATTCTCTATTGAATGGAGATTTCCAAAATTATTTCTCAGGGTAAGGCCCAACACATTCACCACTTTGGCTAGCATGACATTGTCAGAAGCACCAAAGTTAATAACATCAAATTCTAAGCTTGAATTCATTTATCAACAAGGAAATATAGAAAGGTTTTATCTTTCCAGGAATGGATGAAAATTAGTAACTACGTTATTAGGTATATTTTTAAGCTTTGGGGCAGCATTAAGAGCTTGTGTGGGTTGAGATTCCTTAACAAACTTAGTTAGCCTTTCCATTTGATCTAGATACGCTTGAAGGTATTCTACTTCAGACATCTGAATTTTGGTCTTCTTGGCATGGTCTACAATATCAAAATCTTGGAAATTACTTTCCAAAGAACAAGAAAAGCTATCAGCCAGAGGCTTTGGATTTGACATACTGCATTTGGAAACACTTGTAGAAATAGGAGGAGGGGGTGTAATTAATTGGTTATTTGATACATCCTTAATATGGATAGGTAGAGGTGTTCCTCTTTTTTCAATGGTTATAGACGTTTGCACATCATCCTTTTGTTTTGCATCATCATCTCTTTAACAATCTAACTATGTTTGAGAATGCATCATAACCATGTATGCTTGACCAAAAACATCCTCAGAATTTGTGTCCTCATAGTGTACATACCTGATACTAGAGTCGTCAGTTGCTTCATCATTTTCATTGTATAGAGAAGAAATCTCATCCATTTGATAATAATCTGGTAAGAAACTAGTCTAATCACTTTCATAATATCCTTTGTTTGAATTTCCTAGTAGGGCTTCAAGTGCAAGCCTCTCCGGATGAGGGGGAAGCTTTTCCTGATTCTTTGTTGCATAGTTGTAAGAAGCATTTTGAATATTCCTCTTCCGTATATCCTTGTATGGGGCATAAAAGGACCCCTGATATATTTACTTTTTAAGAGAAAGTAACTCATTTTCCATATTTTGAACCATAGTATTTGTGCTACCTGAAGCTGAAACGTCATTGAAGGAATTTCTATTGAATAAATTTCCTTTTGATGGGTCCTTACGAATATTGTCTTCCATGATGATATCATCCTCAATCTCTATTTCCAAAGTTTGAGAATTATCCAGATTTGTAGGAATGGCTCTTCTCAGCAAGAAGTTGACTTCTGGAAGCTAGGTATTAATAAAGAAGCAATTCAAGTTCTTTGCACTGGGTTGAGAAGTAGTTGAAATTTATTTTTCTATTTTGTTAAAATTAGAAATGAACTTCTCTTTCTTCATTTGGATGAGTGGAGAAAGAAAAGAATGCTCATCTTCAGCAGGATTAAAATGTTCTTCAAACTTAGTCTTCAATGAGTCCTAATTAGTGATATCCCTGGAAGAAAGATTGTACAACCAGTATGCAACAATACCTTGTAAAGTCTCTATGAAAATCCTTATAGAAATATCAAGTGATGTTCATTTCCAAGCACATCACAAGAAATATAGAATTCCTTGATGTGCTCATTAGGGTGTTTCTTACCATCACTATAGAATTTGATGAAATTCTTACAAGGACCTTGTTGATGAAAATTATTCAATTGTGTATTGTCATTAATGTTTACACAAATGTAGTGATGTTTACACAAATGTCTAATCCTATCTGAGCACAGTCAGTGTATGCCATGTTCTCTTGGGAATTGAAGAAGACCAAAGTGATTTTCAGTTCTAACCGAGTTCACTCGGGCATTACAGTAACGGTCAGGCATTGAAGGATTACAATGTTAACTGATTTATTCTTTTAGTGTCAGCCGACTAACAACAGTTTACATTTTATGGTTAATTGGTTATATGCAGCCAACAGACTTAAGTTTTATTATTTATTTGGAAGGTTATTCAAGCTGACTTGACAAGGCTTATCATATATATATAAGGTCAAGTGTGGATTGAATGTGTGTAAGAAGTAAGATGTGTGTGAGTTTTTGATATGAAGAGTGAAGGCGAAATCAGATGGGATTCTGATTAAGGACAAAATATACAGAACTAGAATAGAATATTCGATCAGTGAGGATCAATTTTTAAATCTAGACACAGAGATCTGAATCAGTAAAAATAGTTGTTCCGTCAAACAGGTCAATCCATTGTTACTCTCTAACAATTGTAGCAGTGATCTAAATCTCTTTACAAAATAGACTTAACAGTCTTTTGTAAATCCTCTCACAAGGTGACATTTCTACATTGAAGTGTTTGAAGACCTCTAACAAGGCCACTCCTTACAGGGTGATTAAACCCTCTAACATGGTCACACCTAAAAGTGTGTATTGTAACCTTTAACAGGGTTGGCTCCTAATAGGGCTCACTTCATAAAAGTGAAAAATAGTAACTAGTTGCAATAGGTGGTTTTCCCAAATTGGGTTTCCACGTTAAATCTTGGTGTCATCTATGTACATTTTATTTGCTTTATGATTTATGTTTCTACACTTAAGAACTAAAGGATAATCACAATTAATATTTTAAGATTTGCTTTGTTAACCGAGTAACAGAAGAATATCTTTATTAACCGAGAAACAATGATAAGTTTGTTTAGACATCTAAGGGACTTGGATTTGTTTTTGGGGTAACTGATTCACCCCTCCCCTCTCAGTTACTCAACTCATTTCCAAAAAACCTTGTGGAATAGGATGGATTGGTGGAGTTATGTCCAAAGGACCAAAAGACATCCCCCAAGGACCTATGCCAACCATTTTTGGAAAAAGTGGGATAGAAGGAACTAATGGCTTGAAAAAGAATGGAGAGGACTCACTTGGTATAGGGTTTTTCTTATTGGATGGTGGATATTTGGTAGTTTATGAAAGAGGGGCTTTAGTGGAAAGGTGGTCATGCTTAGCTTGTTGATCCCAACTTAGAGTAGTACTCTTTGAACCTTCACCTTATTACACTAGACATAATAATTGAAACCCTCCAGTGTTAAGAATTAGAACAGTATAAAAAACACTATTGACGAAAATGGATAAAACACCACACTTCAAATGAAAGTGTGACCCATCTGAATGCATTTGTATATCCCCAACAGAGTCACCAAAAATTGTTGGCTAAAAATTTTGTAAGTTACTATGACCACAACTCATAGAATTGTGATTCTAGACAACATTGAATGAGATTACTCTCTCCTCTCAATAGTAGGGGAGGTTCCCTTCTTACCGTGGGTGGTTTCAATGGGTACTTAACTGACATTCACAATAAATGGGTGGTTCCTACTATCAATTCCTCTTTTGTTTTAGGAATGATACAAAGATATCTTTTAAAAGCACTAAAAATTATATCATAAAGGACTTGTTGCTACAATAATATCAATAGCCTTTTGGTTGATGTAAGAGAAACCAATAGGATATCAATTTTCTTCCAAATGAAACAGTTATAGAAACCCAAAGTCTTCTACACTTATTTCCAAGATAAATTATCAATTTGGTGTACAATAAATCTCAAAGTCTTCAATTGTATACCTTCTAAATTCTACAAAGTTACTAAAAATTGAAGGACAAAGTCTCTCAGCTTCTTGTATCTAAAATCTACTCTAAATTATATTAACCCCTCTTTGTTGTAACATAAATTTTACAAAAGATACAAATTAAGTACTCAACAAATTATGATAGCATAAATAATGCAACTCAAAGAATTGAAGATATAATTATTTATGCAACATAAGAATAGATAAACAATCCACAAGCCTTTCAACACAAATTTTGAACAAAATTTCTCTTTCTATTCACTTGGAAACTTTTTGCACAATTGATGTAGATACCCAAGTCTAGTTGTTACCGAGAGTCAGCTTGACTCTTCTTCAAGGTCACTGAATGGACCTTATAGGGTATTATCAAACCCTAACTTGAGGAAGTCACTAAGATCTTCACCTCAAGTGCTCTAGACCTGGTTCTCACCGTAAAGCTACTATCTCATGCTGTGGAATCTAGTAGGATAGATCCACCCTCCAAGATAAACCGACTGGTTCAACCTGAATAATACAATAAAACACACTGCACATGGAATCTATCACAAAATGCTCAAGATGATTCTCCAAATGCTTTCTGTATTCACAATCACTATTCTATTACAAAATACAATGCATTTATCTATTCTGGCTACTTCCTACTCACTACTTCTCTCTTACAAAATCTTTCAACTATGTATCTATCTCTCAGAAATATCTCCAAAATATCATGTGCTCCTTAACAACTTCAACCACCTTGCACAGATGGCATGGTCAAGACATAAATGACCCTCCCATCACTAGAACAGGTGTCACTATCCATCAAAGACAAAAATGACATGTTGAGAGCCATTGTGGTTGACCCAGCTGGTCACAAATGTCACATCCTATGTTTCCTGGGTTGTTAACCGACATAACCGAGCAATAGACCGCCATTACCAAGCACTAGTCCCGAGCGTCAAAACAAACTTTGCCTTCAATACTTGAGCACCAGTCAACAACCCAAAATCAAAGAAATCCTGAGAAAAATCACCGAGCAACAACCCCGAGAACCAAGTGTAACCTGAGAGATATTACCGAGTGACATTCGCGAAGATTCTGCACAGCATGCCCGAGAAACCTAGTGTAAACCGAGAAAGATTCCTGAGTAGCATTGTCGAGCAACAGAGTTTCCCAAGCACCAGTATAAGTTAGTGCCACTTTATCAATTTCGGTTGTTAGAGCCTTTTTGGATTTCCAAAGGTTTATAAGCTACCTCAACTCACACTTAAACTAGGAAACAACTATTTAACCAACTATGGTGTTTTTTCACCGATTGACCTCGATCATTACAAGAATGGTGGAACAAAACACCTTACAAATCGAAAAGCTTTCTAACCTAGAAATGTTTCTAACCTTAGGTGCTACTACACCAACAATGAAACCCAAAGTTTTCACTTCACAAGAATTTTGAGCATAGCCTACTTGCACGAAAAAAGATGGTTTTTATAATGAAGCCCACTTGTTTATATAGGTGAGGAGTTGGGAGAAAAAGGTGGGAGAAACCCAACAAACTTGACCTATTCTACAACTAACTTTGAATCATTCAAACAAGAAGTCGTAATGTATTTGACTTGCAATTCAATTATATGTAATAGCTTTACAGATGAAAGGTCACCTACAATTACAACTTTCTCTTTAATTACATGTAATCTGTCAATAGAAAAAAAATCTAAAAAGCATATTAGAAAAAGGTGTTAAGTGTCCCAAGACACTTTAGGATCTTCTTCAAAGACCATTCACAAAAGCCTCAAATCTATGAATAAATTCACGCACTATTCCATGATCTGGAACACTTGTATGTCGAGCTACAACAGTAATTCTAATGATTGTGTCTGCACACCTGTAAATGACCTTATTTCTCTCTTCAAGTCTTCCCTGAAGACGATCCAGTGAGAATTTGAAGTTGGCAAGATTATTCATAGAACTGAGAGTGAAATGGTCCACCTCAAGATCCAAATGAACCATTTTCATGAGCTCTGATACTGCAATGTATTCTACAATCATCTCGTTATTCTCACTTGTTAACTTGCATGACAACTCTCCAAAACCCTTATTGATCACTTTCTATTTTACTTCACAAATGCCAATGGGTGCATTTATATCTTTGATTAGCCCTTCAATCACTTGGACCTTATTCACCATCATCTCCTTATATTCAATAAACATTTCCTGAGAGAAAATGACTCCATATTCATACAACTCGTCTAAATCTATTTGTGGAGACTTGTACCAAACTTCCAAGTCCTCATCCATGACCTTTAGATCTTGATTGAAAGATGTAAGGAATTATTTCAATCTGGTTGCAATCATCCAACCATGAGTGAGTACCCAGAAAACATCTATAATCAACTGTGTCCTCTGAGCCATTATCTAACTAACCCAATCATCCACTACCTTGGCCTTTTCTCATATCTTCTCATCTTTCCTAATAGATTCTTTCAAAATAGAAGTAATTGGATTAACCTGATCCAATGAATTAGTGATCTTTTGAATTGAACTCCTAGCAATTAGGCATTCCCATCCTTATGATTATTTTTCTTGGTCCACAACCAATCATTACTCTGAGCAAGTAATGCTACAAAGTTTTACGCAACATTTTGGTATCCAACCCACGTTTGCTTACCTAGTTCCACTCTCGTGGACCTGTAATCAGATGTTTTCAACTCATTCTATGGTTTGTCTATAAGAGGAACTACAATCTTGGAATACTTTATTTTATCCTGATCAACCATCACCCTGGAGACTATCTTTTCTTTCTTACTGGTTGGAGGCTTGGTCTTCTTAATTAAGTTTCCTGAAATCGAATTCATCTAGAGAGACTTCTTGCTTATTCCTCTTCGAAGTAATAGAACTAAGTCAAGGAGGTAGGATAAAAGAATCATCCCAGGTTGGATCAATGGTAGCTATTGCATACATTGAGCTCGATTGTATAACAGTTGTCACAATGGGTGGTGTCTTAGTTTGAATAGCTACAAGAGCTTGAGCACCTTGAGAAGCTTCAACCATAAACTTATCAAATTTTGCAACATACATTTCCAAGAGAGGCATAGAAACATATGATAGACTAGGAAATGTGGAATATGCATCGAATATATTCTCCAAGCTATCATATTTTTCTTTAAAAATAGATGAGGGAACATATGAAGAAATAAGTATTATGGATGAATTCACCTGAGGAACTCAAACTGTACAGAATGAATCTACATCGGTGTCAAGAGGAATTTCATTAGGTATTGACACTGTCTCAGGGATTGCAGGAATCATCTATGTACTTATAGAATGAGATACTTTTGGAACATGATCTTCCTAAAATTCATCTTCACTAGCTGCAACTTGTATTCTCTCATATGCTTCAATATCTTTCTCTACCACTACTACTTCCTCTAATGTTTACAGTGTGGATTTTCCCCCTATGATCTTAAAATTAGGTATCCCTACCACTACTGATGAAGAAGAACCATCCTTTGTCTTAGCTCTGATATAAGGTTTTAGAATCTCAATTGCAAGTAGGGGAATAATAAGATTAGGATTGGAAAGATGGACTTGAAATTGGGTTTTAAAATCCCAATTTCAAGTGGGAAAGAAAACATGCTTTGGAAAATCAAATTTTGGGAAGATCTTACATGGTATTTTTCAATATACATTGTTATTGAAACAACATATTCAGCTTTCAAACAATGCCAGAAACCCCTATACACAAAATACTGTAAATTCAAGGAAACAAAAAGATCATAATCAAACCAAAACAGTATATACAAACCCTAAGGTGCTGATAAATATGGAGGACAAATGCATAAAACGTCTACAAATGTGTTAAAAAACAACTTGATAAAATAAAAAATGATCACATTATACCTTATAAATGTCATTTTTGTTTGCAGATGACAAATGAAGAGACAAACCACTATTGAAAATTTGATGATGCAAATGAGAAAATCCCTTCAAACTCCAGATGTAGACGAGATTCAAGCGTAAACAAAATGGCTCCAAATGGTTCGTCGGGCTTAGTAAAACGTTTTTCAAGATTGAAAATGTATTTTACCAAGCCGTCTATGCGTTGTATTTGGATTTTGAAATCCTGAAATCAAATATTTCACCCTTGAAATGATTTTGGATTTCCAATGACGTCGAGTTTCGGTTTGCACTTTGCAAGTCAAAATTTAGGGATCCTTAATTTACAAACAAAGATATTAAAGCCCAATTACAATATATGCAGCATTTTGATAGCTTTAATCGGATTTTGGGGTTTCCATTTCAAATTGCATATGTTGGGGGAAAAAGTAAACAACAATGACTTGTATTCGGGCTTTAAAACTCTGAATACAAGTTTCAATGTTGATTATACTTTAATTCTTCCTAAAACAAGCTTGGTCAATTTTCATTTTTGCTTAACAAGTAACAAAACACTTGTTTTTAGCTATACAAAAGATGACATCGGGATTTTAGCCTCCATTGTAAGTATTTTAAAATGAATACAAATGATCTTTAAGTCATTCCAAGAGTTACATCGGGTTTTGATTTATTGCTTGCAAGTCATAAAAACTTTAAAACAAACACTCTATTTAGGTTTTAAAATCTCGGTTGCAAGTAAAAAAACATAAAAGGACTTTAAACATAAGTTGCGATCAGGATTTTAAAACTTGATTAAAGTAGAATTTACTTGTAATGTGATAAAAAATCAAGTCCAACTGGTTAAGCCAGATTTTGAAATTGACTTTACATGTTCATGCTTTTATAAACTTAAAGAATATTAGTAGAATTTACTTGTAATGTGATTAACAATTAAGCCCAATTGGTTAAGCTAGACTTTGAAATTGACTTTACATGTTCATGCTTTATAAACTTAAAGAATATTACTTGCAATCGGGATTTAAAATCTTGATTGCAAGTAACATATTCTTCATTTTTTCTTGAAATAAAGCATATGTTTAAACCCGCAATGACTCAAAAACTTTGAAATTGAGAAGATGAAAGATCTAAGACAAAGAAAAACAAAATTAAACTTAAAACAAGAAAAATTAATCAAAAAATTAAGATTTTAAAAAATTGAGTACCTACAGTCTGGAAAATAAAACTAGAAATGGCAAGGAAGACTAGGAAAAACTCAATGAAAATATTTAAAAATGATATCTATAGGATGAGAAACTAAGGCCAAATTAAGGTATGATCGATTGCCTTTGAGAACGCCTTCTAAATGCCTATCTTAGACAAATATAAACTATGAATTTATCAAAAAGTTTTGTAGTGTTGCCAAAATTTTGCAAATTCAAAATTTTGAACAACAAATATCACAAGGATGATATAGTCATCCACATTTCTGTTTAGTGCATCTTCTAACATGTTCAAATCGATAAATAATTCCAAGAGTTGGACTAAGTCAAAAGGAGAGGAGTGAGTGTCCTCCCACGCCTTGCATAGGAATCTCTACTAAACTCTTTAGGCACCACCAAGTCTACATAATAGATATGAGAAAACTTTGTTCATGTAACACCCCGCCAGGGAACCCATGAGAAATTAACCTAAATTTACACTATGTTGATGCAATAATTTTTCCCTAAATGTTAAAAATACATTAAAAAATAGAAATGAACATTCAAAAATACAAATGTGAAAGCAAGTACAAGTAACATTATTAACTTATGATAAGACATTATACCAATGTTCATAAAACCAATTAACCATCTCAAGGGTTCCAAGGCGTAGTTACTTTTAACTACACTAACTAAACTACTAAGAACAACCATAACATTATCACGTGATATATCTTACATTCATCTTAAAACTCAAATGAAATATTTCTAAGTCTTTAATTAGCCATAATGAAATGAACACATATCAATAAGGAAACTAACATATACATTGAATAGAAGGAATCAACATAAATTCACCATATTAATATAAACAAATGTACAATCAATAGGGTACAATTGATACATCATGACACACATAGTACATCTTCCACTACACAAGTCGTACTGATCACAATAGTGAATCACAAGTCATAATATAATACATAACATCTCTTGAAAGTATCTCTCAAGTCAATACATAAAGGAATACATGATAAACATCTCTTGATGACAATAAGAATCTTCGAACAATGAACATAGAAGAAACAAGATATAGGATCATTCAAGCACACAAACATGACGTCAAATATCAATAGTAAAAGAATCAATACCATCCGATGACGTGGAAAATGAAGGTCCACCCACAATGTTGAGGAGATAAACACAATGCCTCACTCAAAGAAACATCCAAAAAAAAGCAATACTAATGCAAAGGTACACTAGATAAAATGGTAGTAATGGTTATAAGGTTATCAAGTATATATTATCATAACACAAATTAGGTGTACCAAATGCTCATGTAGGAACCTAGAACACATATAGGGAAGTTTCATCACATAAGTTAACACTTGAATTACCCTGGTAGTCTCTATGGACCCCATCCCCCAAGTGACTCTATGTGGTATCTATAATTCATTTTGAACAAACAAAGAAAACCAACTATGCTAGACCTCAATCAAGAATCTTCTCCCGCTCCCATCCTAGTTTGTACTAGAACTAAAGTATTATGTGAGGCACACATATTATCTTATTGATTTTTCTCTCCTAATAAATTTATTAAGTTATAACTTATTAAGTCAACTTACATGAGTTACCCTGACAACCTCTTTAGGGTCCTGGCCCCTACCTTAATGCTCCAACCAAAATAAAACAAGAGAAGAAAGAATAAAAACCATAAAAGGCTTCTCATAAATCATAAAGTCATAACAATCACCAAAATAAAGTGATGAAGCATAATAAAGAATGCCACATCCTGTATAAGGATCCAAACTGTACACCCCATAATGGACATCTCAATAAATCATCCATCCCATAATGGACATCTCAATTAAAAAATTACCAAAATTCTCATAGTTTCATATCACAAGATCATTAAGCATCAATAGCACTAATAGAATCTCTCTCCAAACATGGAGTAAAATATAGTCCACAAGGACCATCATTCAGAACATCGAACAATCATAACATAAGAAACAAGGTGACTAAGTTAACAAATCAAAACTCAACATAGTAATGGTATATCACCTCTTATGGTCAAATAACATAATGATCAAGACTCAATAGAAAAAAAACATAACTCACAGTTACACCCAAAAGCAAACATGAACCAATCATGACATTAAAATGGTTATGAAATTTCCACAATATAATCCCAAAGAGTGAAAGGTATAAAACCATAAATAATCCAAGTGAGAAAGACAAAATCCACCCAAGTCAACACTCTACATGAATGGAAATTGTGCACCTACATGAGACACAATGACATAGAGCACACATATGAAATATATTTGATGAATCTAAATATATCATGTTATGATTTAGTTTACAAATGTCTCAATATTAAGTATCTCATTAAGTATAAATATTACTTAACATTCATTAAAATTGATATTAATACTTAATTTTACTCTTGAATCCCTATAATATTAATTAATTATAATTTAAAATTAAATTATAAATTAATTAGATCAGTTATACTAATTATTTAATAATTGTCAAATTAATTAAATTTTAACTACTAATATTTAATATAAAAATAACAATTTCAAAATTTATATTAAAAAAAATAAAATAATATAATCAGGGAAATAAGTTGTAAAAAGCATAGATATCATGAATTCCATCATTGTAATGAAGGGTTTATTTTTGGGAAGATTGGGCTTACTAACAATGATTTTTTGTGTATTTCCTCTATGTAAATCAGTCTTTTATTTGAATGGTATAATCTCATATGGAATGATACAGGTCTGCAAATTATATTAATGGAAAGATAATTTGATTCCACAAAATTTTAATCATTACCAGTCCTAAAGAAATGATGCAAGGAGAGCATGGAGATGGGGCCCAAGGCTCTCCCAACCACCAAACCAACTTGCAAACACAATGCAGAAGCAATAAAAACACAGTGAGAGAAGAAGCAACAAAATATTTTTTATTAATTGATCAAACTCATTACATGTCGGGCTATAAGTCCTTCCCATTTTTGGCCATATACATTTAGTGAATTAAAATTTAGGCTTCATACATGTGAGATCATAGACCTGCCTTCCAGATGAATCAATACTATATCTTCTATTACAATCTGGTATCCAAATCCTACTGAAGAACTGCTAATACTAAGAACATAGAAACAAATATATACAAGAGTCCAACAGAGTGGTCGGCACTCAAATCCATAAGAGAGACCAAGATTTAGGTCCACATAGATCCAAATGAGAGACACCAAATCAATTAAGCCATGGAAATTAAGTGACGAAGTCGGCCACCAGATCCAACTCCAAAATAAACATCTCGAGCAAAGGTTGATCGAGCAACAGAGTAACTCGGGAAAAGAACACCCTGAGCAATAGGGAACAAAACCCAAGCGTCAGAAGAAAAGAACTTGATACAAGCATGACCAAGAAAAAAAACTTGAGCAATAGAAAAATCACAAGCATTCCTGAGCGATAGAACCCGAGCAACAGATAATTCTCTAAGGAGCCTCCAAACAAACTAAGGACCAAAGCAAACATATTTTTGGTTGAGCAGGATTGCCAATGACCCAAGATGCTCCTGTATCAGACACCTAGCATTACAAGAAATGATTCCCTAAATCATGTATTAGGTCCAACCTGAAATGAATCCAACTTAGATTGAGAAATATAAGATGAGTCCTCAATTGGTATGTTCTTCCACTTCACCAGATACTCCATGTATTCCTTTTCTCTTGTACTTCTACCAACTCTCTATTTCAAAATCTTCTCAACTTCCTCTATCTTTCTTCTTAGGATAATCACTTAGTACTGTTACTTCTTCATCAGGTTCATGATATTCATATAAGTCTAAAATGTTGAATATAGGTGATATATCCATATCATCAGGTAATTCCACTTCATAAGCATTTCCACTATTAAATCTTCTCAGTATTCTGCAAGGAAAAAATTTCTTCATCTTCAACTTACCATATGTGCCAATAGGAAATCTTACCTTCTTCAGATGAACCATAACTACATCACCAACTTCAAATTTTTTATGTCCTCTTGATCTCTCTGCACTATCCTTGTATTTCTAATTACTTTTCTCCAGTTTATGTTTTACATCTTCATGCAATGTCTTCATGAATTTAGCAAATTCTTCTACTTTAGCACTTATCTTCTCTTCTCCAACAATATCTATCAAGTCTAATATACCTCTCGGTTGTGTGCCATGAACAATCTCAAAAGGTTTCTTTCCAGTACTTCTATTTACTGAACTGGTGTGTGCAAACTCAGCTTGTGCGAATATCAAATCCCAATTGCTTGGTGTGTCTGCAACTAGGCATCTCAATAAGTTACCCAAACTTTGGTTTACAACCTCTATTTGTCCATCAGTCTATGGATGAAATGTAGAAATAAAATTCAACTCAATGTCCAACTTCTTCCAAAGTGTTCTCCAAAAATAGCTTACAAACTTACTGTCTCGGTTAGAGACGATAATCCTCGATAATCCATGCAATCTGACAATCTCCTTAAAGAAAATATATGCTATATGTACTACATCTGATGTTTTCTTACATGGTATGAAATGTGTCATCTTAGAAAATCTATCTAAAACATCAAATATATAATCATTACCTCTTGCTATTTCTTGGTAAGCCAAGAACAAAATCCATGTTGATATCACTCCAAGGTTTCTCAGGAATAGTAATCGGTGTATACAAACCAGTATTCTAACTTACTCCTTTTGCAACTTGACAAACTCCATAGCTTTTCACAAATTTCTGAACATCCTTATATAACCGAGGCATAAAATACCTTTCCTTAATCAAACTCAATGTTTTATCAATATCAAAATGTCCAGCCAACCCACTACTATGTTTCTATTTTATCAATATAGTCCTCATTGATCCTCTCAGTATGCACAATTAAGTATCTTTGAACAACATATCTTCCTGAATGAAATAATCTTCATACTTACTTTATTGATTTGAATGAGGTGCTCTGCACATTCTCCACTGCTTAGAAAAATTAGGATCACTTTCATACAAAAATTTCATGTCATCAAAACCAAGAACTTCAACTCTTATTTCAGTCAACAAAGATATTCTTCTACTCAATGCATCAACAAATCGGTTAGAAACTCCACTCTTATGCTTAATCACAAATGTGAAACTCTACAAATACTCTACCCATTTCATATGTATATGATTCAAATTATTCTGACTACCGAAATATTGTAAAGCCTTATGATCAGTATACAACACAAATTCATTTGGTATTAAGTAATGTCTCCACTTCTTCATAGATTGAATAATAGCATAGAATTCTTGATCATAGACAGAATATTTCCTCTTAGCATCATTCAACTATTCACTAAAGAAAGCAAAAAGTTTACCTTCTTGAGTCAATACAGCTCCAATTACACTTCCACTTGCATCACATTCAACTTAAAATACCTAATTGAAATCAGGTAAGGCTAACACAGGTAATTCAGCAACTTTTAGTTTCAAGGTCTCAAAACTTTTGTCAGCTCCATGTGTCCATTTGAATTCTCTTTTGTCTCCTCTCATTGTGTCAGTCATAGCATTACAAATAGAACTGAAATTTCTTAAAAAAATCCTGTAAAAACTTGCCAATCCATGAAATGATCTTACCTCACTGACATTCTCAGGTGTAGGAAAATTCAGTAGAGATTCAACCTTCTCAGGATCCATCTTCAAACCATCAGCTGAAATTACAAAACCCAAATACATAAGCTCTTCTTTCATGAAGGAACAATTTTTCAGATTTATCAGCAACTTTTCCTCTTTCAATCTCTGTAACACTTGCCTTGTATGCATCAAATTCTCTTCTCTATTCTTACTGAATATCAAAATATCATCCAAGTATACAATCACACATTTATTCAAGAATTTCTTCAAAACTTCATCCATTAACCTCATAAAAGTACTCGGGGCATTAGTTAAACCAAAAGGCATAACCAACCACTCATACAAACCTTCCTTTGTCTTCAAAGCAGTCTTCCATTCATCACCTTCTCTGATTCTAATCTGATGATACCCACTTTTCAAATCAATTTTGGTAAAATATCTTTCTCCACTAAAACAATCCATTATGTCATCCCTTCTCGGTATAGGAAACCTATACTTCACTATGATCTTATTGATTTCTCTAGAATCAGTGCACATTTGACATTCTCCATTCTTCTTAGGTGCCAATACAGCAGGTACTACACATGGACTAAAACTTTCTCATACCAAACCTTTGTTCAACAATTCATGAACTTGTTGGTTAAGATCTTCATTCTCGGTTGGTGTTAACTGATGTGGTGCTTTGTTTGGTAAACTAGCTCCAGGAATCAGATCCATACAATGACTGATATCTCTCATTGGTGGCAAACCATTAGGTACATTATCTAAAGTTATCTCCTTGTACTCAGTGAGTAACTTCTCAACTTCTGTAGGAACTTCATCTTTTGTATTCTTACTCAGTTTGTTAGGAATCAAAGCATAACAAATATCATTCCTTTTCAAATTCTTAACAAACTGTCTACCTTCCATTAGAAAAACTTTCACAGATGTACATATCTCATCAACAGATTCTTCAACCAAAGGTAAAAAAATTCTTCTTACCATAAACCCAAATAGAATATCTATTCAAACTTCCATCATGTATAGCATGTCTATCATATTTCCAAGGTCTACCCAACAAAATATGACAACAATCCATAGGCATAATATCACACAACACCTTATCATAGTATTTTCCAATTTTCTTATTCACAAAACATTGTTCACTCACCATTAATGTATGTTCATCCTTAATCCATGAGATCTGATAGGGCTGCATATGCTTCATCCTCACTAACTGTAACTTTGTGACCATTTCCTTTGATGCCAGACTCTCTGAGCTTCCACTATCAAAAATGACCTTCCAAAATTTGTCTGCAACTCTACATATGGCCTTGAACAAAATTTTCTTGATAGGATCTTGCTTATCTTTCTCACTCCATAGTATCCTTTGGATCATGAGATTTCCTTCCTTCTCAGCTTCATTAGGAGACTCTTCTTGCACCAAAGAATTTCTACTACTACTAATCTTCTTTCTTGCATGTGTACATTCAAAGGATTTGTGTCCTTCCTCTCCACAATTTTAAAAAGTTACTTAGAACCCTCTTCTTCTATAAAAACCTCAAGAGTAATTACCTCTTCCTTAGTATGAACTTCCACCTTTCCATTCAGTCTTTCCTTTGTCTTGATTTGTGTCTAAATTCAACTTGCCTAGTTTAGATCTACTATTTTCACCATGAGATCTACCTCTTCCTCTAGGGAATCTACCACCTCTACCTCTTTGTCTTTGTTCATATCTTTTGTTCAATTTTCCTCAGCTTTTAGGGAAAATTAATATGCCTCCTCAATGCTTTCCATCTTGACCAAACTGATCTCATCTTGTATAGATTTTCTCAATCCATTCAAATATCTTGCAACTCTTTCTACTTCATCTTCAACATGTCTAGATCTGATGTCCAATTTGTAGAATTCCTCAGTGCAGTCTTTCACATATTTTTCCTTCTAATTCAAGCTTTGCATTCTCCTAATCAAGTTAATCTGATAATCACAAGGTAGAAACATGCTTTTCAATTTGTTTACCATATTATCCCATACCTTTATTTTGTCTTTACCTTTCTTCTTTCAATCCAATTACAGATGTTCCCACCATAAGAATGCATAACCTTTCAAATTTTTGCTTGCAATCTTCACCTTCGTATCCTCTCATACATTCTCATATTCAAAATATTTTTCTATCTCATTTATCCAGTCAATTAATTCATCAGAATCCAACTTTCCACTATACTCAAGAGGATTGAACTGAGGTGTGGATTTCAAACTTGTCAAGGCTCTCAGGAATCTCTCTTCTTCCTAGTCCATCACAGGTGTAGGTACAGCTTCACCTTGAACCTCTTCAATTTCATCATCACTAACATCCTCAAGATGTCTTCCTTTATGTTGGGTTGTCTCAATAGCTTCCAATCTACCATCCATCTATCTAAGCATATCATCTAGACCTGGATCTGCATTTCCTCCCCCACCAACCAAATTGAATCCCTCTGCAATTGTAGGTCAAATCGCAATCTTCTACCCCACAACAATATCACCAACTAGGGTTAGGGTTTACAAGAAGGAAATAGATCTCACCAAGGCTTTGATACTACCTGACACAAGGAGAGCATGGAGATGGGGCCCAAGGTTCTCCCAACTACCAAACCAACTTGCAGAAACAATGTGGAAGTAAAAACAACACAGTGAGAGAAAAAGCAATAAAATCCTTTTTATTAATTGATCAAACTCATTACATGTCAGTCTGTAAGGCCTTCCCAGTTTTGGCCATATACATTCAGTGAATTCCAATTTAGGCTTCATACATGTTTGGTCACAAACCTTCCTTCCAGATGATTCAATACTTTATCTTCTATTACAATCTGATATCTAGATCCTACTGAAGAACAACTAATACTAAGAACATAGAAACAAATATATACAAGAGTCCAACAGAGTGGTTGGCACTCAAATACATAAGAGAGACCTAGATTTAGGTCCACAAATATCCCAATGAGAGACCCCAAATCAATTAAGCCATGGAAACTTAGTGAAGAAGTCAACCACTAGATCCAACTCCAAAATAAACATCTTGGGCAAAGGTTGACCTTAAAATAGAGTAACTTGGGAAAAGAACACCCCAAGCAACAGGGAACAAAGCCTAAGAATAATAAGAAAATAAATCGGTAACAAGCAAGACCGAGCGACAGAACTCGAGCAACAAAAAAATCACAAGCATGCCCGAGCAACAGAACCCGAGCAATAGAGACCAACCCGAAACAAGCATTACCGAGCAATAGACCCTGAGAAACAGAGAATTCTCCGCGCAGCCTCCAAACAAACTAAGGAATAAATAAAAAATATTTTTGGTTGAGAAGGATTTCCAATGACCCAAGATGCTTCTGCATCAAGAAAATATCATTTGAATTTTGTAAAAAATAAATCTTTCTAACAACCTTGTTCAGGAATGAACGTTACCAGTTTTATTAAAATGACCATAATTTATTTTTGAATGATTGGATCTTCATAAAAATTGGCAAAAATATCCATAATAGTCTCATATACAATCTCTTTGAAGCAGTTTTCCTAATTATATATTTTTTAAAAGTTATGGATGTCTATTCGTATATCTTAGATTGAAGAATCAAGCCCAAATAGGCATAGCCTCAATATACTAGTCAATATTTGAGCATGTCCCTACAAAGGAATCCTATCTAATTTTGATATATGTTAATAAAAACCCAAATGGTGTCTGAAAATATCTTTGTATTTTGAAGGTGAAAGATTAGGAAGGTTAAAAGGAAGATACCTAATTATGAAATAAAGTTTAGGTGAATCCCTATCGTTGCATCATTTAGATAAATCATATCCAATAGGTTTTTCAATCTGTACAAATCTCATGGAATTTCCTACCATGATTTATCAAGAAGTAAGCCATGAAATAGATGACAAATCTCATGGAATTTCCTATCTGGTCATCTATTTCATGGCTTACTTCTTGATCCAATCTTGAGGATCTTTCATCCAATATCCAATCGGGTTCAAGATTCTAGTTTTCTAGGCCTTGTAGCCTTTTAGGCATATTAGCCCTCCTAAACATTGAAAAATATGGATTTTCTCCCAAAATCCCATAACACCCCTGGATTCTAAATAAATATTCCTTGTGGGTTTTCCCTAACCTTAGAGGTTTTCTAGTTTTCAAGTTCCCACCTTGTCCATACAATGGACTTTCACCAAATCCCTAATGTTAGTAATAACTGAGAGGGGGGGTGAATCAGTGGCTTCAAAAATTATCCTTTAAACTTTAACCACCAATCAATAAACCTCATATTATTAAGTCCCTACAAGATACATGCCATGAAATTCTTATATAATTAATTGTCTGTCGGTTTTCCTTGTCTGTCCTTATTCTCCTTGATTACCGATAAGCAGTAAAACTTATTTACCGACACTCAGTAAATATGCAGAGTATACCAATCAATCCAGAAATGCATATGTGAAATGTAAAATAGTAAAGTAATAAACCATACATACATAACACATGGATTTTAACGAGGAAAACCTATTAAGGGAAAAACCAATGGGACCGGTACCCCAAATTTTCACTCTTCTGAAGTGAGCCCCGTTAGGAGCCAACCCTATTAAAGGTTACAAACACACTGTTAGGTGTGACCTTGTTTGAGTCTATCACTTGATATCTGGCATGTATATGCTACCAATATTGATCAACCTCTATGGGAACAATAGGTATCTAGCATATCTGGTGCTACCTAACTGCATCAACCTCCTTCTTAGACTGTGTGTCGGTATCGGGCACTCAATGCTATCTTCATGATAAAAAAATTTGCAATCTATTAGGATATACCTCAATTATAGAAGACTGTTAAGTCCTGCTCTGTTAAGAGACTTGATGCTTCAATGGTTAAACTGAAACAAAATGACCTATTTCTAATGCAACTTGAATTGCATATTTTCAAATATATTTAAGAACATTACCTCTCTGATCAACGTATCAATTCAATTCTTTGTGCTCCACACTTTCTTCTCTGTGATGTTGTGCTTCACTATTCGTTGGTGTCTACAGAATTTTTTAGCTCTCCTTTAGCTTGATTGATCAGGACTGCATGAAGTTCTTCTTCATCAATTTCTCTTTAGCATCCTCTTTCTATTCACTCCCCTTCCTATGTATGTGATTTTTGGAAATGAATTATGCTTGTCTCTTATATAGACATGATATTCCTTAATTCTTGATTCTTGATTCTTGGCATGAAAAACAATCCAGCCAATCTGATTTAAAGCTTTAACTCCTGATTTATCTCATAGTTATCTTCTTGCCAACTGTACCAATCTTCTTTAAATCAATTACTTAACTCTGGTCAAATAAAACAAATAAAAAAACTAGTTAATTCTATCCTTAAGCTCTGCCAGCTAGATATTTTGTCATTTTCTGAACTCTCTATTCTGTCGGTCAACTCTGTAGTTAGTCATCGGTGATAACTATTAGTTCCATCGGTGTGACTCCATTCAGCTTTGGGATCTCCGTTCGTCGGGCATCATTAGATTTTTCTCGTCAAGCAACTCTATTTTCAACTCATCGGGCATCCTGTGATTTTGCTTCATCGGGAAATATTGTCTTCTACTCATCGGGTATCACTGTGACTTTTGTTCTTTGCCTTTACCGATGGTATACACTCCATCGGTGTTGTCTGTCACTTAGTGAATACTTGACTTTTATGCATTGCTAAAAGCATAACCTTTGTTCCATTGATTCTCTAAAGTCTTTGGCATTATGTACATGACCGTATAGATGATATCAAGTTGACATCAATGACAATACAAACCATTAACTAATTTAATGCCTTGCATTATCTTCAACTTAACATTATCAAACATTCAATCAGTTACATGTCATCAATCTCTCCCTTTGGGATTTATGTCAACATACTATATTATCACACTATACTATTTCTAATACAATATGAAATATAACAGTTGAAATTCATCAGATTACGAAGCAATTTGTTTTGATAAACGATAAAAATGTCTGACCGCTGGTAAGATCTGTGTTAGCTTAGATTTGATTCTTGTAGATTTCTGTGTTTCTTGTTATGATGTGTTGCGTCCTTCCCTTGTTTCAATATCTCTCTTTTGACTGTTCTTGTTCTTTGATGTATCTGTCTTTTGTCAGAAACTCTCCCTATGGATATGATCTCTCCCTGTTGGACTAATATGATAATGGATAATCTTTCTTCATTTTATGAAGACTGTGATAATATGGAAACTTTCTCTCCCTTTGACAACAATGCCAAACAAATATCTCGTAGATATCTGACATTAATATCAAGTGATATTTTCTCTCGATCTATAATATATTTCTTGAATTTCCCTTATCCATCAGCAATACATTAATATGATCTGGTGCTCGGTTCTGATATATACCTTTTTGTATATAGATGTAGCTTTGAAGTTTATCTTTTTGCTTGCATCAACATGAATGATATTTTGATAATATATAGGCTAATGCAACCTTCAGTCTTTTACTGACTGGTAGACAAGGGTTTGACCCCTAGTCTCTTTCTCAGGTACTCAAATGTATCCTTGGGCAGTGGCTTGGTGAAGATATCGGCTAATTATTCTTTAGATTGCACATACTCAAGTATCACCTCTTTTTCTTGAACTTGTTCTCTTAAATAATGATACTTGATTGCAAATGTGTTTAGTCTTGGAATGCATGACTGGATTCTTGGAAATTTTTATTGAACTGGTGTTATCACAATAGATAATCATTGGTTCTGAGATCTTCATATGCATACCTTCCAGCAACTGTTTGATCCATGCAATATTTGAGCAATTTACAGAAATACAAACATATTCTTCTTCTGCAGTAGACTGTGAGATGCATCCTTTCTTCTTGCTAATCCATGTGATAAGTCTGTCACCCATAAATAATGCTCCTCTAGTTGTGCTCTTTCGGTCATCAAGATTTCTATCCCAATCAGCGTCGATAAACACCTTATGTTCAAATTTTTCTTCTCTTCTATACCATAAGCCAAATTCCTTAGTATTCTTCAAATATCTTAGAATTATTTTCACAGTAGTCATATGTGATTCCCTAGGGTTAGCATAAAATATAGCAACAATTCCTACTGCATGTGCAATATCTGGTCTAGTGTGTACAACATACATGAGTTTTCCAATCATTAATCTGTACAAAGTCTGATTTACCTCTGTTGTCTTGTCTTCCTTTGTCAATTTTCATCTAGTAGCCATCAGTATTCCAACTAGTTTGGAATCTTCCATCTTGAATATTTTTAGGACCTCTTTGATGTATTTGGACTGTGTAATGAAAATTCCTTCACTTTGTTGAATGATTTGCAGACCAAGAAAGAACTTGATCTCTCCAAACATAGACATCTCAAATTCTTTGCTCATTTCATCAGCAAATGACTTACATAGTATATCATTGCCTCCAAATATGATGTCATCAATAGATATTTTAGCAATCAAAGTGTTAGCATCAGTATCTTTTTTCAAATAAAGATTACTGTTTTCACTAGTCCTTGTGAATCCAATACTTATTAGATAGGAATGAAGTCGATCATACCAGGCTTTGGGAGATTTTTTTAATCCTTACAAGGCTTTGTGAAGTCTACATACCATGTTCCTCTTGTCTGGATCTACAAACCCTTCTGGTTGCTCAATGTATACCTCTTCTTCAAGTATTCCATTTAGGAATGCTGACTTGACATCCATTTGATATACTTTGAATCCTTTGTATGCAGCATAAGAAAGTAGTATTCTTACTCCTTCTAGCCTAGAAATGGGTGCAAAGGTTTCTCCATAGTCTATACCTTCCTCTTGTGCATACACCTTGCATACTAGTCTTGCTTTGTTCCTTGTGACTTCTACTTTCTCGTTCAACTTATTCCTAAATATCCATTTTCTACCGATGACATTTTTGTCATCTGGTCTTGGCACAAGTGTCCATGTTTTTTTCTTCTCAATCTCATCATTCATAGCACTTATCCATTCTTCATTATCTAGTGCAGCATTGACATATTTTGGCTCAAACTCACAAATTAAACAATTTGATGTTAAAGACTTACTTCTTGTTCTTGTACCAACTTTCTTATCTCCTATGATCTCGTCCTCTAGACGGTTCCTTCTTACATATCTTGAAAGTATAGGTACAACTCTTTGTGTATCATCTTGATCTTCATTACCTTGCACATTATCTTGATCATTATCCTGACCGTCTGTAACAACATTCTGACAGTCGGTTGCAACATTCTGTTGTTCTAGAATTAAGCATTGTTTCTCGGGTAGAGTTATGGGTTCTTCACAATATACAAACTTGTTGTAGTCTTCTAGTTCTTTTGTACTTTCTAGCTCATTCTTTTCTGCAAATTCATCAATCTTGACATTTTCACTTTCAACTATTTTGTTAGAAGCCTTGATTAGACATTTAAAATCTTTGTTGTTGGTAGAATACTCCAGAAAAATACCTTCATCACTTTTGGCGTCAAGCTTTCCACTTCTATCATCCTTTAAGACATAAAATTGACTACCAAATATTTTGAAGTAGCTTACATTGGGTGTTTTACCATACCATAGCTCATAAGGTGTCTTCTTTGTGTCCTTCTTCAATTGTACTCTGTTAAGTGTATAAATAGCAGTGCTAACAGCTTCTCTCCAAAAGATTTGGGTGATGTCCTTTTCTATCATTAGTGTTCTTGCACAATCAACTATTGACCCGTTCCTTCTCTCAGCAATCCCATTTTGTTGTGGTGTCCTTGGTGTAGAAACCTATCTTTTTATACCATGCTCATTACAGAAATTAGTGAATTCATCTCATATAAATTCTCCTCCTCTATCTGATCTTAAACATTTTAGATCCTTACCACTTTGTTTTTCTACCATAGCCTTATACCATTTAAACATCTTGAATGCTTTAGATTTATCTTTTAGAAACATAACTGTCATAATTCTAGAGTAATCATCAACAAAGAAAATAAAATATCTATCTCCATAATAACTCTTTGTCCTCATAGGTCCACATAAATTAGTATGGACTAATTCTAGAATATCATCAGATGTATGGGTTTTACTTT